>JAZAYU010000761.1:0-159526 GCA_038501625.1 Corbicula japonica | reverse complement strand
TTTAGTCAATTACTTTCTACCTCGTCCATTCATAATCACTCATACTGTTATCAGTAAATTAACCCGTTACCGATGTCATGCAGTGATTGTATCAGGGCTATCCGATCAACGTTTTTTTGGCGTTGTCCCGGTTAGCTCAGTTGGTTGCGTCGCAGGAATTGCATGGCTAGGCGCTGTCGCCGTGACGGTGCGGGTTCGCTCCCAGCTAGAGACACTATCATCTAATCAATCACTAACTCACTCAATCACCCATTTATTAAATTAATAATTCATTCGTTTATTCATTCAATCAATAATCACTCATTCATTCACTAAATCGCTCATTTAATCAATCACTCACTCGCCCATTCGTTCACCCACTCACACGTATTCAAATATCATTTACTCCCTCGCCAATTCATTATCTCAATCACTCATCTATTCAATCAATCGCTCATTCATTCGTTCATTAATTTATCGGTACGCGCCGTCATTGGTTCTAAGCGCAGAAGCGTTAGGTAGGATTGGTTAAATTCGAATTAGCGTCGGTTATTAATTACATCAAAATATCGACTGGTGTCATTGCGTGCCGATTTTAATTAGGTTTCATTGTCTTTTAAAATAACGGCTAACGTCGGTACGCGCCGTCATTGGTTCTAAGCGCATAAGCGATAGGTAGGTTTGGCTAAATTCGAATTAGCGTCGGTTATTAGTTCCATAAAAAAATCGACTGGTGTCCTTGCGTGCCGATTTTAATTAGGTTTATTAATACTGGGGATTGATAAGGTTATTAATTACAAATCGCTAACGGCTGGCATCATCGCGTGGAATCGATAACGCCATTGCGTGCCGAGTTTTCATGATGCTGGGATCGTTAATTATGAATCGATAACGTTATATCGTGCCGCATTTTAGATGATGATGCGTGTATGCAAACATGGTGACAAATCTCGAGCGTCTGATTGGTGGGTTTTGTAAGATAAAAAAAAGTTAAATAGTATTGATGGAAATAACATTAACATGGTGAAGCTTTACGGGTAAGCCGAGCGTTATGGGAAATTAAGTTTCGTGTTAAAGTTGCGTTTAAAAGGGGAGTAACTAAAATAGTGAAACAGGACTCATCATTCTTGTTATCGCCGAATGTTTATTTCATATATATATGTTCCAAATGTGAATAGGACGAGTACTTAGTTATAGGCAACATTAAGTTTTGTGTTAAAGTTGCGTTTGAAAGGGACATAAATCAAACTAGTGAAACAGGAGTTATCATCCTTGTTATCTCCGATAAGTTTGTTTATGCGTAATATAAATGTTAAGTGTGAATAGGGCGAGTACTTTTAAAGTTTTAGGAAACATGAAGTTACGTGTTAAAGTTGCGTTTGATAGGGACATAAATCAAACTAGTGAAAACGGGTGTTATCATTCTTGTTGTTTTCTATTTATGTTACTTATTTGATTAGGAACTATATTGATTAGTTAAATATTAGCTTTAAAATTCGCGCGCTGACCCGATCGCGAAAAATAAGCTAAATAAAATGATACCGCAATAGGTTTTTTGTGGATCGATATCGGCCATACCGTGTCGCGTTTTCAAATTATCGGGTATTGTTAGGTTATTGATTTCATTTAAAGTCATCGCGTGCTGAGTTTTATTTTATCAATGCCGGGATTGTTTAATTATGAATCAACGGTTAAGCGTCTGAACATAGAGTTAATGATTATTATTATTATTATGATTATTATTATGATTATTATTATTATTATTATTATTATTATTATTATTATTATGGTTTGGTGAATACAATATAACCGCTACAAGGCGAGCTTTATCAGTCGTATAACGACTATATCGACACTATTGGTCAGTCGCTCGGATAAACCCCCGAGGTCGTCAATACTATGCGCAGATGCTAAAATTAATTTTCATTTATACGATTAATTAAGTGACCTGACCGGGTCATTCTATTACGAATGCAACGTTGACCTCGCTAAAGGGACGAGATCGATTATCGCTTCGTTATAAAGGACGCTGATTTATTGGGGAGTACCGTTAGTGGGGTCTACAGATGCCGTAAAATACCGTTTTAATTAACGATCGATCCCGGTGAGTCATTAGATCCGGTGAGTCATTAGATCCCGATGAGTCATTAGATCCCTGTCAGTCATTCGATCCCGGTGAGTCATTAGAACCCGGTGACGTCGCGATGAGTCACTCATTCCCCAATCCACCATCCCAGCTCCCCCGTGCCAGTACACCATTTCAATATATCTCCTTGTTCTATACTACTTTGGGATATTGAAACCACATAGCTTAAAACCGGTCGAAATTTAACCTTTTTTCAGAATACTATTTAAAAACTGAGTATCATGCTTAACGATCTTCAGTTGACGTTACTGAAAACATCGCCGATTCATTGTACGGGGAGACCTTTTACAGCCCCCACACAGCACAAAAGCTACAATGATACTTAAAAAGATAATAAGGTAATTTGTACAGCCACAGAAAGATTTGCCATAAAAACTCTTTCATGCAAGTATCACAACAGATAAGTAACAAGGGTCCACAATTCGTGCCAATAGCGATGCCTATTGATCTATGTAAATAAAGCATTTCTTTCGTGCAAATTGAGCATCCAAACTTTAAATGCAGCCTAAGGACACTATATTTCTTCACTTCTATTGAGAATGAATTTTCGTTTCCGGTGAATATTGTCTAAACCAATAAAAAGTGAAACATGCATATTGAAAACACAGTCTCCCCACACAGCAAAAAAGCAGAATGGAAAAGAATGCTTAGATTTATAAAACACTCAGTTTCAAATTAGACACCATAAGCAAAAAACAAGAAAAGTATAACACACACGTGTTATATGTGGACGACATTCATGCTAATGATGTAATGTCCTTGAGCCAAGTTGTGGATTGAATTGATTGTAGATATGAAGTGAATAGTTGTTTGACCTATGATATGAAATAGACATGAAGTATAAGTAGTTATATAAGTAGTAAATTTTATTGAATATCACATATGACTGGCAATGATGTGATTATGATATCTTCAAGAATATCAGCATGGATGAAAGATCCCTGGATAGAGGGAAGTGGATATTGTCCGCATAAGTTAAGCAATGTATTAAAAACATTTAGTTAGACTAGATTTCACAAAACATAGACATGAGAACTTCTGACGTACATGTAAATAGATGTTGCAATATTAAATGATACAAAGTAAAAAGGTGTTTTATGCAATCCACAGTGTAAACAATGGTTCCTTGTGATAAGATATTTGCTGTAAATTTAACAGAAAATTCTGAACCTTGAAGTAAGTTTCGCTCATCTGACATAACTTGAGCATTGAAATGTTTAACTGAAACTTAGATAAAAGTGTCAAGGTTTATATTTGTCAGGGAAAAGGCAAGCATTAATTGAAAAGATTCATAGAAATTCTCATAGTATTTTCATATCAAGCAGTTAAAGCATGCATTATATAATCTTGAGCTGGAGGTGGTCAGAAACAGGTGCAGTTTCAGTATCTTTATGGTGTATCATGACTAATCTTGTCTGTATATTTAAGTTAAAGATATTGTAAAATTAATATGGCTAATTATGTATGTAAGTATTCTTGCCAGTAATTATGTTAATATACTTAAGGACATTAAAAAGTATGGTGGGGATAATTGCATTTTGACAAGGAAATATACATATTATCAACATTTTCACAGTTTCATAATACCGAATGCATTGCAGTAATTTAGATACCAAAATTATGAAAATTTATTAATAATAAAAAAGTTATTGCGTAATAAAAACTTTACCCCGAAAATAAAAAAACAACACTTTTTGCTAAATGTGACAATTAATTGGTTCAATCTGTTTCCTGTTGTTCATTGTCATTAAGTATATTTTATCAAATGTGGAAATTAAATGTATTGTTTTTGTTGTTGTTGTAATTGTTTTTTAGATGCAAGGCAGGTATTGATGCTGGGGACGAGAAGGATATTATTATTAATTGATTAGGGCAAATGGTTCCAAATTTATAGTACCATAATTCAAAAAAGAAAAGTTATATAGATGCCTCAAAATTACTATTGGTTTAAACAGTATTTATTTCAAATTATACATATACATCGATGTATAACAGAGCAAGACAATACAAGTATATTTGAGAGGATGAGAAAACAAGCTATCAGATGATAGCTTATATTAATTCTTCTCCCCGAAAATTACTATTCTGCCATGCAAAAAATGTCTACAGCTAAAAGATTGACTTAATTTTCTATACCTACAGCGGAATATAAGAGGCTCGAATAGGGTATGGATTTCTTTCTGTAGGTCCTTTTCCTCCAACAAAATATCAACTGAATTTGCATGTCCACTTTTATTTTATTTTTTTGCTTTGTCAATAATGAAATACAGCCGACCACATGCACTTATCCACTTTTTGAACTTGTGTTCATGTGTGGGGTATAAAGATTTTGGTTTCAGATCATGCATCAACGCAAGCTAATTTTTAGTAAACTGAATGCAAGTCATACAAAAATTTGTACAGCTAACAAGGTTGCTTAGGTCAATAATCTTATCAGTGAATCTATTTTTACCTGTGAATCCTTCCTATACAATATTTACATGCAAAGGGAGAGAAATCAAACATAATTTACTGAAAGGGGAGAGCAGTCAAACATAACTTAATGAAAGGGATGTTCAAAAAGTTCTTCTACCTCGTCAAATTCACTCAACACTTTCACTTCAAAAACTAAGGTTTCTACCCATAAAAACGTTTATAACATTACATTTCATTTCTAAAACAATAACTTTGAATACTAAGTAACAAAAAACATGTATTTACCATGTATTTACCAAAACAACATCTTTCCTGAACTTTTTTAGTAACCCTCTTTTCTCTCTTGGGTCAAACTAATTGTACATATTAAACATCCTCTATTAATAGTTAATAATAAACATAATACATGACCCATAATTCGTCCAGATAAAAAAAATCTTAGGGATTAGCACCTTGGAACGGTCAGCGGCAAAACAATTTGCGACTGGAGTATAAATTAGTTTCTAGGTGCACCCACTCAATTTTGCCTCTAATACTCATTGCAAGTCTTATAACGCAAGTGTGTAGTTAGGCTTTTTATGTTCGGACGCTCAAGATACGTAAGCCGCGTCATGATTGCCTGCTCCCGATTCTTAAGGGTGATAATTTTAACGTTTTCCACAGTTGACAGCAAACTTTAATACTATTTGTAACATATTCTTTCACATTTACAAATATGTAGGCTGAGCCACACGAAGACAGAATGAGTCGTAAAACAAGACAAAGGGCACACACACAATGTACGGTGGAATCCCTTTCATCAAGTACTGAGAGCATCCGTTCAGGTAGCTCAGGTGCTACTTTATCATCAGCGTCATCATCTTTATCAGGTAATGTGATATGTGTAGTAACATCAAATGAACAACCATATCCCTACTAAGATTTTCAGAAACAATACTTATAAGAGAGATCGAATATTAGAGATGCCTGTAATGAATTCTTTCCTTTTAACAAAATTACTTAGACTTACATGTGCACCTTACATGGTAAGAACACGTTGAAAGTATCGATTCTTCATAAAATGTGTTTTGCTTATCAAGAACTTAAGTCATCTTACTTCATCAGACACATGCCTGACATCGGTTTCCTACCTAGTTTGCTTGACAGTGGTTTTGAATCTTTCGATGCATATGCAATTGATACAAAGTTGCTGAGTAAATTTTGCGTAGGAGTTAATTAACCGTGAGAACTTGAACATGTTTGTTCCAAAGAACCTTGCGTGGCTAACGTAAAAAAAGTGAAACGTGCATATCAGTAATAGCGACTACCAGAAATCACAGCTTCTCCACATAAGACAAAGAGGAAAAGAGCAATGGTTTATGTAATGATCAATTTCAAATAAGACAACAATAACCATTAACGATCAAATAGAACTTGAGGAGTAACCGCTTAAGGTCGGTGAACCGTTTGCATCAGATGTTTTTCCACTGACTGTCCGACAGTGACAATCCCATAGGTTCTTTTTTCTTGAAATGTGGTGTTTCCCATATGAATTTGTCATTTTATAACATTTTGCTCTGTATCTTTCTCAATTCTTGTCGGCTTTGACATGCTTGACTGGTTTTTCAAGATATAAACAGATTCCTCTCATAAAATATTTTAAGATGAAAAGGGAACCTTGAACCCCACCGAACACGACAGTAATGGAAATGAATATTACTACCATTGCTGCATAGCCTCGGGTAGAGCACTGGTCACCAGTAAACAATACAATTTTGATCCGATAGACTAAAACCATTTCATTTCCAGCGGCGTGGTTTTCGCTTAAACATGAGACAATGTTAATAGAAGAGAAGTTTCGCAGGGGATCTGATAATAAAAATATTTGATATCACAAAGGACTCCATAGGCAAACATATATCCTAGAAGTGGTTGAATATATTTATAAATCTATATTGGCTGGGATATTGAAATCAGCCATACTAATGTGAAACATGTCGTCAGAAAAGTAAGATATGTTCATATTACAGTGTTGTATAACAAGTCTTTCATTAATTTAATGAATAAACTCACAAAATTCTAATTAAAACCAGCTAGAAACCCCATTATTTAGATTTCCGGTGATGATTAAAATCTGGTTTCTGTTTCTTCGCGTTCTGACCGGTATCGTTGACAAAATTAAATTATATTTTCTAATTTAGAATAGATGATGACCACCTTGTGAGAAGTATGAGACGACCTGGTAGCGGAACAACGATACTATCCAAGAAATGTGTCATTATAGATATTTTTCAAGAGAATCAAAAACATCCAAAAGAAGACAACTGTAAGACACAATTAATATTCTATAGTCAAACATGTGAAAAAAGCTATGCCTAGGAAAACCAAAATGTACTTTAACCTGAAGATTTTTAACATAATGGTATTCGATAAAGACAATAGTCAAAGATAGTTTTTTTTGTAAAAGTATAAGGTTGATCTCAAAAGATGTAGTTACCATTCGGAAATGGCTTTAAGATAGAATCGACTATCGATTTATCTTTGAACTTGTGTCAATGTGGAAATGTAGGCATTTTCGTTGTTTGTGTTTGAAAAAAATGATTAAATGCCTTAATTGGATCCGGTTGTTAGAATTTTTATCTAAAACAACAATAACAATGAAGAGACAAAACTTCATTCGTTATTTCAAAATATGTCTAGTTTTGCAAACAAAATTTACATGCAATTCGTTCAGTTTATGCATTTCAGCGATGCCAAAGAAAGAGTGTTTCAAGACTTCATTTCGGATAAAGAACAAAAGCAAAAATCAAACACGAGAAAGCCTTTTTCAAACGGCAACTTCATCGATACAGGGAATGCTAAATTATTAACAATGTCTGACGCAAAAGTTTGGGTAGAGGCTGCTGGTAGTGTATGTCATATCTATTTCCCAACCTCGAGCTCACAACTGGGCACCGCAACTGGGTTTAGAGTGGGCGGCGAAAAACCTTATATAATGACGGCAAATCATGTGGTGGAATACATTTTAAACAGCGGTAAGTTAATTATTAATAAGCACTTTTGGAGGGCAAAGAGATTTTTCTCTGTTCCGAAAACAAGGAATATTAGAAATTAAATTTTAAGTTGTATGTACTGACACTTTCAGAGCAATTTCCTTTTCATAATTAATTTAAAGGAGAACACTTTTTCTCTACGATTTCTGTTAAACAATTTTGCAATTTTCTGTTGTAACCCCTGTTTGTTTCAGGTTATCAACGGTTAGGGTTAGAGTCTCAAAACCGCCTCTCGGCTCTTCAGCAGACAAATGTCTACGTTATGTTTGGATACATTACTGAGAGACAACCGGTTGACGTAAGGAAGTTCTTTCTGAAACCTACAATACAGTTTTCAGACGAAAGCCTTGACGTAGCTATACTAGAACTTGATGATTGCAGTGAAACTGTCCCAAGTTCAGCCTTCCAGTTTTTTCTATGCAAAGTGCTGCCTTCGTTTACATTTATAGGTCATTCGCAGGGTAAACCTATGACAGTGGATGTCGTTGACAAAATTATTCATATCGACAGCGCGCAAACAAAGTCAGACATTGAAATCGTGAAGGAGCAAAGTAAACAACATATGCAAAGTTTTAACTGCCGCGACATGGACTATGAATGCCTTCCACATAATGTTTTAGCAAACCCAAAGAGACACTTGTTTCATTGCAAATGCTCTAAAGGAGCATCTGGTTCGCCCGGAGTTGTTGCGCTAGAAGATGGGCGTGTTGCTGTTGTTACCATGCTGTTGTGTGGTTATCCTGACTGGTATTATGATGAAAATATAGCAGGCTCGGTTCGATTGATCCTGTTCATCGGCAGTAATGGAAATGCAAATGATTGCCCACGCCACCAACCCCGGGTAAAGCGCAACTCAATATTTACATCAGTAAACATTACAACTTTGATCAATCCCAAACGATAAAACAGGAAGGCAATATTTATTATATCACAAGCAAACATAACCTTATATTTTCTTATGGTCGAGGTATTAGAATATGCATTGTTTGCTTTTTCATTTATTGGTAGGAATATGAATATTGCTTAATTACTTACACATAGTCAAATTGTATTCCTATTTTATCCATATTTGTTATTTCGTCAAGAAACTATTCTTCGTGGAACTGAATAATCGAATGTTCGGATATTCAATGCCATCTGAATTTATAAGGTTATTTATGAAGAGAACAGGATTGATTTTGATAGAAAAAAATGGTGTAGGTTCGGAAAAGGAAGATGACACTGTCATATGTAAAAGTGTCACATCATTACAGAGTCATTGGTAATAATGAAATGGCGAAGGCGGCATGTAATGAAATATAATACAGTTAATTACAGTGGAATCGCGATAACTCGAAACCCGATAACTCGAAATGACGGTTTAACTCGAAGTCCGCCGCCGGTCCCGTCAATTTTCCTTATATATTCAACAAAAAAAAGTTGCGATAACTCGAAACGCGATAATTCGAAATTCGCGATATCTCGAACATATAAATAAGTCCCTTGAATATGAATTAAGAACAATTTAATCGCGATAACTCGAAGTACATTAACTTTACTGACACGTTTTTTCACACCTCCCGCGAGGTTGTTCGAAGTCATTTGTTTATTGCCAACTTGTCAACAAGAGTTGTGAGTGGCACGTTATTGTAATGATATGAGTGTGAAGCAAACAATAAGAGTGATTTGTCTCAAATTAGTGTCAAGCAAACATTTGGAGTTGTTAATTTTTCTTTCTATAAAACGTCCTTTAATTTTCTGAATTCTGTATTCTACAGCTTTAATCAATCAGCAAACGACAGTTCGCATACGGCATAACGAAAAATAATAAAATTATTAATACATTTTTCCGAGTAATCCAGCGAAGGGCCCGGGTAATTGGGAGGATACCTGGATCGGAAAACAACTAATCTTTCTATTTCTATTGTACATGTAGAATGTCATGATCTGTTGTTGCTCTTGAATAAATGTGTACTGGTTGTTTTTATTCATAATTTATTGTGAATATATCTGCATGTAGGTCGTAACGCTATTGTGTGTATTTGAATGATGATGCGCTGTATACATGTATGTCTCGTGTTGGTACAATGATATTTGTTAACATTTGTTAAAATGTTGTTTCTTCGTCGATCTTTTTGTATATATCATGAAAATAAAACTGAGTAATAAAAGAATTTAAAACATAATTATCTTGTTTTATTAAGCAAACTTTACGACAAATATTTGTTACGTACGTGCCGTATGGTGTCGTAATAATTGCACGTCGTTACTTTATAAATACTCGCATGGTATTCTGGAAAAGTCAAAGTCGCGATAACTCGAAGTTCGCGATAACTCGAAGTAAATCGTCGGTCCCTTGGGACTTCGAGTTATCGCAATTCGACTGTATAATTGTAAGGCCTAAAAAAAAATAGGTTTGTTTCTGGTTACCCGACCGACCGTCTCTTTTTAGCGCCGACCGTAACTTTTTTTCAGCCCTCCCAAAAAAAATGTATGACAAGCCGACCGGGTTTTTTACCGACGAAAAATTCTGTTATTGTCGGACACAATGTCCGGTACAAAATAACAGCCAGCACCGTTTCATTTTTGGAAAATTTACTTTCACTTTCTTCTCCGGTACTATATTTTAACTGTTAAACGCGTGATTTTTTGTCCATGTATCACTATATGTAAACCCTGTTGCGTGTGCTTTTGTGTCAAGGTTGCTAATTCCATAATTGAATTCGCCGAGGCTGTCAACGTTCGGCGAGCCAGTAAAAATATTCTTTCTGATCCACAGACGACTTCATTGAAGTTAAAGTTCAATTAAGGAAGCAAGTAGATTAAGATTTCTGTTCGAAGTGCATACGTGATACGGCGTAAATGCAGAATCGTTGAATAATGGCTTTATGAGTGAACAATTATGTACTGATATTTGTATCGTAAAATGAGTGAAAGAAACAGCGCTGATCAAATTATTAACCCTGCTTTGGTGGTGGTGATAGAACTTTTACCATCATTGACGGGATATGTATATATTTGATTATGTGTTAATTGCAACAATATCACGAATGTAAAGCTAAAAAAACGACTTAATACGATTTGAAAGTGAGGCACAGTGGTTGTTAGAAGTGGTAGGTATTAAGGTAAGTATATCCAACATATTTTGTTACAAAAATAGCCATGAACAAATCAACAATATCCATGCATTAAACCACATTACGGCATTACGCATGGCGGATGTAATGTTACCTTGGATAAGCATTATAATGCATGTACACAGTTATTTATCATTACGTTTTATCGGTATTTTGTCTAAGTCTTCGGACACCAAAATTATTTTGCCAAAATAATTTCTTTCAGCCTCTTAAAAATGGGACACCGAAAACAACATTTCTTCTTCCAGTAATACGCAGAAGATCGTCGCATTAAATAACAGACTTATAGGAACGACATAAATTTCTGACCGTGCATTTTAATTTACGATCTTTAAGTCTGATGTTCATAATTTTTATTACGAGAAATAAAGTATACGACGTACATTTTTAATCGTGCTAATACTTGCCCATAAAATATCCGAGAAATGATAAATGTACATTGACTAAAATCAAATTTAGAACTGCTTTGAAAACCTGTTCAACACCTGTTAATTGACCGTTTTGATCTAAAATGTCAGCGATGCTTGTGTATTTAACATCAAAGACGCCGACGTCAACTTTAATATTTGTCGTGTTCGGTCGCTTTCAAAGTTCCCTTTTCATCTATTTCAATATCACAGTAGCGTTGTTTTTGCCGTGTGGCGGCTGTAAAAAGTCTCCCCGTACATTCAATCAGTGCTGTTATCAGTTACGTCCTTTGAAGGTCGGCTGAGCACGATACTTATGTACTATGTTTATGGTACTTCTAAAATTCCTTTTGTTTTAATATTTCGGCCAGTTTATAGATAGGTGGTTTCAATATCCCAGCCAATATAGATTTGGATATTGTCCAATCACCCCCAAGAATATACTTCCTGGTTTTTAAATTTTGCCTTTGGCGTAGTCTGTGATATGCAGGATTTATATTCTAAGATCCCCTGTCAAAATTCTATTCTGTTTAGTTCCGCCCATTGTTTTCTCGTTTAGGGCAAACCCATTCTTTTATCTGGGGACCATACGCCGCTGAACATGGAATGGTATTAATCTGAAAATACCTCATTGAAGGTTCCATGTTCACCGCCATATGCATACCATCGTTTGGGATGGATCGAAATTGTACTATTTAATGGTGTAATTACTGAGTTGCGCTCAACCCGGGGCTAGGCGGCGTGGGCAGTAATAAGCATTCCCATTACTGCCCATGAACAGGCTCAATCAAACCGAGCCTGCAGTATTTTCATATTTGTCGTGTTCGGTCGCTTTCAAAGTTCCCTTTTCATCTATTTCAATATCACAGTAGCGTTGTTTGTGCCGTGTGGCGGCTGTAAAAAGTCTCCCCGTACATTCAATCAGTGCTGTTATCAGTTACGTCCTTTGAAGGTCGGCTGAGCACGATACTTATGTACTATGTTTATGGTACTTCTAAAATTCCTTTTGTTTTAATATTTCGGCCAGTTTATAGATAGGTGGTTTCAATATCCCAGCCAATATAGATTTGGATATTGTCCAATCACCCCCAAGAATATACTTCCTGGTTTTTAAATTTTGCCTTTGGCGTAGTCTGTGATATGCAGGATTTATATTCTAAGATCCCCTGTCAAAATTCTATTCTGTTTAGTTCCGCCCATTGTTTTCTCGTTTAGGGCAAACCCATTCTTTTATCTGGGGACCATACGCCGCTGAACATGGAATGGTATTAATCTGAAAATACCTCATTGAAGGTTCCATGTTCACCGCCATATGCATACCATCGTTTGGGATGGATCGAAATTGTACTATTTAATGGTGTAATTACTGAGTTGCGCTCAACCCGGGGCTAGGCGGCGTGGGCAGTAATAAGCATTCCCATTACTGCCCATGAACAGGCTCAATCAAACCAAGCCTGCAGTATTTTCATATTTGTCGTGTTCGGTCGCTTTCAAAGTTCCCTTTTCATCTATTTAAATGATGCGCACCGCTCAAAAATCGATCGACGCTATTGTACAAAAGAATTTCAACCCGTCAACAAACTAGGATGATTTCATTTCTAAATCAGCTGATTGTTTGATTGACATCGTATCTAGTATAATTATTGCTAATTTCTGATCAAGTGCACTACCGGCCTTGCGCCGAATTGGCAGTTTGGAACTAATCTATTGCACCCCTATTTGCGAAGCCATCACACTTTTTTGTTGATTATACAACAAAAGAATGTTTAAGTATGGAGTTAATTGCTTGACAAAGGTAAGCAGAAATTTCAAAGGAAGAAACGTCTCAAAGGTGTTGACTTATTCTCGGCTTACATTTACGGATGTGTTACCGGTAATTAATGTACATGTATCCAAATGTTTGGACAATCTTTCTTTAGATAAAACTTCTCGTCTCTAAATATTCGTTCAGCCAGAATAATAATTATTTTTTTCCGTCCGAAGACTTAGACAAAATAAAGGTATCATTTAATGGGGAAAAACGGATCAGCGGATCGGCCGCGTTATAATGGATTTCGTGATATAGCGGATCGCGATATAGCGGAGCTCCACTCTATAAAATGCAATGAGTTTTCCCTTTTCTACACTTCAATACCTTAAAAGATACTTCGAAAAAAGATAGATACTAATTTAACAATTTTAATCTTTGATGTACTTACTTACACCAAAGATGGTATATACCTGGACTTTGGTTCCTTCCTCTAAAAAAAAAAAAATAAAAAATAAGCCGACCTACCGACCCATTGATTTTTCAAGGATGTAACCAGAAACAAACCTTTTTTTTTTAGGCCTAAGGCAAAAATCAAATGGTTGAATGTAAAATACAACAGCACTTGAAAGACTGTTGATAATACTGCAGCGATGGTAGTGATCACATAAAACTGTAAGGAGTAAATGAATGAATTAAAGTTACCAAAACATTGCAAAACTTTATAAATGTTATTCGATCATTTGGTGATATGTACATGATACATTTTACGAACAGCACAAAAGTGAAATGTTGATATCAGAAATGGCTACGTACAGCAGCACAGCCTTCTCACACAACCGAAAAGAAGAGAGAGTATGGTATTACAATAATCAGTTCAAAATTAACGCTACAAACAATTAACGAAAGTGAGAACCCGAGGGGTTACCGCCTTAGATAAAGTAACGTATGAAAAGTTAATGATAGAAACGAAATTTAAATGTGGAACACGGTTGCATGAATGTTAGGTAGGAACAAAAACAGTACTTAATATGTTAAAGTGAACATCACTGAACATGAAATAGAATTTAGTACACAAGTTAAGCTAACATTAAAAATGTAAAAGATGACACACTCATGTTGAACTATATTGACAATATTGTTCCAAGTTTGTTAAAATAAAATGAAATTGAGTACACCAAGTTAAAAAAACAGTTTTATGGATGTAAATTATGGAAGCACTCGTTTTGGACTGTATTGACAATAAATATTGTTCCAGGTGTAAAACCTGAAAAAGTTGAATGACACTGAGAAAAGATACAAATGTTTAACAAAATGAGAATGTGATTCATGTAACTATTCATAGAATGACATTTTTGTCAGTACAAACAGGAGATAACAAAAGTCAATAATGTAATGAAATATAAGTGAGATAACACTGTCATGCAAAAGTTATGTATAAAGAAAAATAAAACATATGTATGTTCAAATGAACAAGAACTGGATATGTTCTTGTTAATATGAATTTGGAATTTAGTGCATGTAAAAATATTGTAAAATATGAAAGCACTTATTTTCGAGTGTATTGAAAGTTTTGTTTGAGGTTAAAACATGAAGAATTTGAATGTGACTAGAGGAATGATACAAAATGTTTAACAAAATAACAATCTGATACATGTAACTGTTCATCGAATCACAATAGATCAATGGTGAACATAGTAATCGTTTTCTAGTGTTTGCACTCTTAACTTTAAACAGAGGCTGAAATGTTTCGTCAGCGCTGATGTTTGATTCAGTGCTGACGCTATAGTTATTTTAAATTGAAAAACTAAAAAAACTATTTCAATATATTCTATAAAATAATAAAACAGCGATTCCGAATTAAGTGGACAAATAATATTTATTTTTAAAATGAAGAGAAAACATAATTAATTTAAAATTTTGTGTTTCGTAACCGCATTTTGTGCACACAGAATGCTTGTCATCTTTATGTCAAGCCGCATACTCCATGTGGTCTTTTGGCAGAAAGTAGTCGTTCCGCACTTTAGGCATTTATACTTGACACATTTAACCCTCGATTTCTTAGCCGGTTGAATACACCCAATTAACGATTTATTGTTAACATTCCATTGTTCTCATTTCAGACATCTGCAATCTTAAATTATGACAGAAGAACAAGAATCCATTATATACGATAGAAAAAAGAACAGATGCAAGGACGACGCCATTTTGAACGTTTTAGACGCGGTGTTTGAACGACCATTGTTTCTCGGGTTGCAGCACCTACTTTTTGATGAACCAGCAAAGTCTCTGCCATTCTTCCACCTCCTTAAGAAACCGCGCAGTTACGAAATAGAGGTTGTTGGTAGCTCAAGGGATGGATTGATGTGTGCTAGATCGTTCAACTGCGGCGATGTTGATGCACTTTTACATTCTGCGGTCATATTAGATGACTCTGATGAAAAGTCATTTGAATACAGGAAGGACTTTCCAATCTACTTTCATTTTCCTCAGCCCGACAGCATCGGCGATCTGCCGAAGGTTGATGGCAAATATTTAAATCCAAATTATCTAAGAAAACTAAATCCGAGTTTGTTTCCACCTAAATACAAAGAATATCAGTACAGACTTTTAACCGAGATTGAACATGTCAGCGACGTGAAATGTGCAATAACAACGACAGCTCCATACTCGGACCCTACCTATCAGTCAGAATTCAGACCCTCAGCTGGAGCTGTCGATCATAGAGCTCATGTAACTTGGTTTTTTGAACACATCGTTTTTGCATACTTACTTGGTCTTAGGAATCACAAGGAAATGATGTTCATAAGAGAGCTCTTGTACGGTACTGATGCGGAATTGGACAACTTTGAGACATTGACAACATCCCTGAAGCACGCAGTAGGCGACTGGAAAAGAGAAATCCACAGGCTCATTTTTGGAATGTACGATCTGCTTTATTTCGATGCCAACTACTTTCAGAGTCTTCTCAAAAGTGCTGTTGATCCGGAGATTTTTGACAGGTTCCGATGTGATCCTACCAAAGTTCCACACGGCGAATATTCGAGTGATCTTGTTCCAGCCATACGATGCCATTCTTGGCCACGGGTAGCGAGTGATTTTCAATCAAGAGCTCGTAAATGGCCATCACAAACAGTGATAGATGAAATAGTTAGTTCCGGTTTTCAAGTTGTAGCGAGAGGTTGCGTGGTGGATCCAATACCGACTAAAGATTTTATCTTATCTTTCTCACCTTCAGAGGCGAAAATGGTTGATCATCTTCCACCAGAAGCAAAATCAGCTTACTGCTTGTTGAAATCGTGTTACAAGAGCGCTGTGGGAAAAGAAGATGAAAGTAGAAAAGCTCTGAAGTCGTACCATTTCAAGACTGCACTTTTCTGGGTCGTTGAAAGAACTGGTCCTGTCACATGGCAAGCAGTAAACCATTTGGAAGGAGTTCGTTTGATCATCGATTTTCTTGTTGATTGCCTTAATGGCCTTAATCTACCGATATACTTTGTTCCGCAGAGTAATCTCTTTGTAGGCTTCTCTGAAAACGATGTTTCAACATCGATCAGCATCCTAATGGAAATTCGCAGAAATCCAGCAAACTTTATCAAAGTTTTGCTAGATACTGAATGGGAATATACAAAGATTACGATGGTGGATGACGGTTCCTTTGAGGAATTAAGAAAAGATGGCGGATGTTTTAACGTCCTTGACTGGGAGGCATTACTGAGTCTGCTGATGCAAGCTTCTGCAAGAGCCGGAGATTACCCTACTGATGAAATGCTTGACAATCCTACCACGTTTTTTTATTCTGAAGAATTCCGCAAACGTTTCATTGGCGATCCATTCAACACCACACCGCCTTGCAATATCGCAGATATATTTGGAATTTCAGAAGATCAACTTGATCATGTGGACATATTTGTTCAGTCAGTGTCTCAGAACAATATGGACCTCTTCAACATACTAGACCTGGATATCGGTACTGAAGTAAGTCAGTATGAAGAAAACGGAATCAAGGAAGTCATCCGTCGACAATATGCCAAGTATGACAGAGCAGCAGATCAGAATTTTGGGAAATATTTCTTAGCAATGACCAAACTGAGGCTAAAGTTCTACGCAAACGTGTTTCACTTGCTGACAGTTAAGCTACTGGAAGCATGCCTTCTTCCAGCGACCAACGCATACAAGAATAAAGACGTTGTCTACATCATAAACTTCCTGAAATTACTTACCCAAAAGAAAAACTTTGATCTGGACAACTTGGACGATTTGCTTCATTACTTGCTGTTTTTCTGTCACTACACAAAGCAACGTCATCACACACAATCAATGACAGACCAGATTCTGAAAAGAATACGAGAGTTCCTTCAAGATGCCAAAAATTTGATGACAATTTACTTTAATCCCAGACTCACTGGACCTTTACCACTTGACATTGGAAACCGAATGGTTAATCTTTTGAAAGAATGTTACCCACGTCAGGCAAAGCAAACAGAACAATGCTGCCAAATGTAATCAAATTAAGTGAGGCTACACTGAGGAAATCAAAGGATGTTGTCATTTTTCTATGAAGATAATAATATTATACGTTCACATAAAACTTTATTATATTTGTCCGCTGCTTTCGGCTCTAACGACCTTGATAATTCCAGTATCGGGATATATCTTCATTTATCCCACCACTTTATTCGAAGACTTTTTTATTAATCTCCCGCTGATGTGCCGAATAGGACTATAGGTTTGCCTTCTGTCCGTTGTCCGTCCGTCTGTCTGTCTGTCCCGTCAGTCCGTTCATCCAAAAAAAAACTGGATTCTGCGATAACTCGAGAAGCTTTCGTAAAACATGTTTATCGCAAATGTGAGAATTACGCATGAGCTTTTATTTTTCACCAGAAGTAAAACGTTGGTTGACTTTTACTAAAAATATCCTCTCATAACTATACTACTCGAGATTTTTTTCGCAAAAGTTTGTACACATCGCAACGGCATCGCGAAAATCATGCACGACCTATCTTCAGTTGGTGAATGTCGATGTGGAAAGAAGACGAAAACTTACAATTACTTCAAATATGCATGACTATCCTGGCGCAAATATTTGATGAGGTTCTAACCGGTATTTTCTTGTAATGTGTGCAAAACTGGTGATTAACATAATGAAATTTTTGTGGAAATGAAAAAAATATATGCGGTATTTGTTATGTAAGGAAACAACGAGTACAAGAATTCTGTACTTTCACGTAATAAATGTTTTATCACTACTTTTATCGTTCAAGTTTAGTGTTCAAATCATCATTCATTTGCAACGGAATAGTTTTTGTAAGTGGCACTCTTCGGCTCTTCTTACGCAGTGACAGAGAGTAGTAGGGGGGTCGGTTTACAGGCACGACTGCGCATGCGCGGCGGCCATATTGGATATGACTCATGCTCATGAGGTCATGTTGGAGGAAGTGCGGTTCTAAATTTAGAATGACATCACGGGGGTATTTTTAGAATGACATGATCTCCCGGAAGTATACGGAGCTGACTCGTATACCCGATCTAGACGGAGAGAAAATGTCAATAGCATTGCATAGAACATGTTGAGACGTTTCGTTCGATACCTTACACGACATGGTTTCGACTTGAAATAACCGAGATAACCCGTATGTTCCGTGTGAATGATTTCACTTCCGGTTCGACCATAAATCTGACATCTACTCATCGAACTCGTTCCAACGATACCCAACATCACTATATTATGTCAAAATATAAGCAAATACTCATGATGATACGCATGAATGATTTCACTTCCGGTTCGACCATAAATCTGACTTCTACACATCGAACTCGTTCCAACGATACCCAACATCACCATATTATGTCAAAATATAAGCAATCTTAAGATGATACGCATGAATGATTTCACTTCCGATTCGACCATAAATCTGACTTCTACACATCGAACTCGTTCCAACGATACCCAACATCACTATATTATGTCAAAATATAAGCAAATACTAAAGATGATACGCATGACTGATTTCACTTCCGGTTCGACCATAAATCTGACTTCTACACATCGAACTCGTTCCAATGATACCCAACATCACTATATTATGTCAAAATATAAGCAAATACTAAAGATGATACGCATGACTGATTTCACTTCCGGTTCGACCATAAATCTGACATCTACTCATCGCACTCGTTCCAACGATACCCAACATCACTATATTATGTCAAAATATAAGCAAATACTCATGATGATACGCATGACTGACTTCACTTCCGGTTCGACCAAAAATCTTGCATCTACTCATCGAACTCGTTCCAACGATACCCAACATCACTATATTATGTCACAATATAAGCAAATACCGAAGATGATACGCATGAATGATTTCACTTCCGGTTCGACCATAAATCTGACATCTACTCATCGCACTCGTTCCAACGATACATAACATCACTATATTATGTCAAATTATAAGCAAATACTCTTGATGATACGCATGACTGACTTCACTTCCGGTTCGACCAAAAATCTTGCATCTACTCATCGAACTCGTTCCAACGCTACCCAAAATCACTATATTATGTCAAAATATAAGCAAATACCTAAGATGATACGCATGACTGATTTCACTTCCGGTTCGACCAAAAATCTTGCATCTACTCATCGAACTCGTTCCAACGATACCCAACACGGATATATTATGTCAAAATATACGCAAATACTAAAGACGATACGCATGACTGATTTCACTTCCGGTTTAAATCTGACTTCTACTTATCGCTCTCGTTCCAACGATACCCAACATCCCTGAATTATGTCAAAATATAAGCAAATACTGAAGATGCACGAATTATTTCACTTTCATAAATTTACTCAACAAATACATTTCTGCGATAATATGCAAAAAAAATAAGCTCAAGCATTTAGCTTTTATTAGTCCCGTAGAGAAAAAATACGTGATGATTATCCTTCAATGTCCAGTTCATAAAGGAACCAACGTTTACAATGCGTATCTATTTTCAACATCAAGATATTCACACGTGATCTTCCGAATATTGTCATACCGTTTCCGGACCCTATTTTTAGACTCAGGTGAGAAACTCATTAAATCGCCGAAGTAGCAGTGAGGCGTGTTTATCTTGTAATCAGTCATAAAGCTGCGATTATTGGAAAAGTCATTAAATCACGGAAAGACCAGTGAGGCCTGTCTATTTTGCATTCAGGCGTTAAATGTGATTGACGGAAAAGTCATTAAATCGACGAAATAGCGGTGAGGCATGTCTTAATTGCGTTCAGGCGTTAAATGCGCTTGATGGAAAACTAATTAAATCGCCAATGTCGGTTAAAATAACTAGCTTCAAAACTCTGACGACATTTTGTTAAAATAGACAGCCAATCACAATAAAAAACGATGACACTGTTTCTAAATTTAGACAAAAGGGTAAACAACCGATTGAGCTTGTGTTATTCTTGTTTCAAACACTGTTCAGGACTTACGGGAAAATACATAGTGACGGGTCGAAAAAGAAACAACGAATGACATTTTTGTGTTAATGCATGACAAAAACTGTTCAACGTGTGACATTTTTACGTCAATCCATGACAAATTTTGTTCAGGACCATACGGGAAAATACATGGTTAAGGGTAAAAAACGATTCAACGAGTGTCATTTTTGTGTCTATGCGTGACAAAAACTGTTCAGCGTGTGAAGTTTTTGCGTCAATTCATGACAAAAAACTGATAGGACCTTACGGGAAAATGTATTATTAAGTGTCAAAAACGATTCAATGTGGGTCATTTTTGTGATAATGCGTGACAAAAACTGTTCAACGTGTGACATTTTTACGTCAATCCATGACAAATTTTGTTCAGGACCATACGGGAAAATGCATTATTAAAGGTCAAAAACGATTCAAAAAGTGTCATTTTTATGTTAATCTGTGACAAAACTGATCAAAGTGTGGCATTTTTGTGACAAACAGCCACTTAACGTGTGTGTACTATTGTTAAAATTATATAAACGGTATATTACAATAACAACATTTTGCTTAATCAGATTTTATTTGACAAAATTTACATATCATGCTTGTTTTCGTCTAAAATGCAACACTGCGTGCAGTTCATTTTCACTTAAGTTCACAGTTTTAAGGTTTTCGTCCAACATTTTAAATCGCCATGTCGAATAATGTTGAAATCCGTGCAGGCACCGGACGTAGTTTCTGTCTGTATAACGCTCGTTGTGATACTTTGTGTATTTCCCCCGGACCTCTACGTTTCTTAGTACTTGTTGTTTGTCCCCATTGATGTAAGATTCTTCCAAAAACTCGCCACACATGTACAATCTGTCGCTTTTTGGCTCGAAACTGCAATCCATCGATATTTCCACTAATGCGCATTCCCATTGGTCCCGTAATGTGTTCACGTGATAAGGAACATCGACTAAAAATTGACCCGGTGTATTCGTAAAACCTTCCGATTTAGCTTTGGCCGTGATGTACATGTAGAAATCCATTTTTTATCGACGCTAACGATGCCCGATTCTTACATCGTTCGCGGATGCCGGGGGCGGAGCTAACCCTGTCTGAGCGCAATTCCACACGCGAGAGGCCGCGGATGAATGAATACCCGCCGCGCCGCTATAAGACAGCCAATCGAGTTTGTCGCCGGCGGGATGCTGCCGTTTCCAATGCCGAAATAACGTTGCTGTTTCTTGAATTTCTCGTTCCCAGTTCGATCTGGCTATTTCCGTTGCCGCCGCGATAGGCGTCGCCCACTTTATATTCCCGGCCATTTTGTTATATATGCTACCAACACCCACTCTTACAAAAAACTTTACTTTTAGGGGCGGGGCTTGAAGTCCATTGGGTGCAAATCCACGACAACCAGACCGAAATCATTCACACGGAACAACCGGGTTATCTCGGTTATTTCAAGTCGAAACCATGTCGTGTATGGTATCGAACGAAACGTCTCAACATGTTCTATGCAATGCTATTGACGTTTTCTCTCCGTCTAGAGCCGAGTCCCTGACCCTCAATGGACGCGAACCAAGCTCTAGATCGGGTATACGAGTCAGCTCCGTATACTTCCGGGAGATCATGTAATTCTAAAAATACCCCCGTGATGTCATTCTAAATTTAGAACCGCACTTCCTCCAACATGACCTCATGAGCATGAGTCATATCCAATATGGCCGCCGCGCATGCGCAGTCATGCCTGTAAACCGACCCTCCTACTACTACAGAGCTTGAACTTATTTGGACAAGACGCAATGTTTGATAATTTGACCAATTTCTAGGCTTGAAAATTAATGGTCGTTAATATATTTATTGTTTTCTCTGTTGACAGGACGGCTGGTCAAAAACTGATGGAAAAAATTTATGGTGTAAAGAGTGACATTTCATTTGGGTTTTTTACGCTTGAAATATCAAGACAACTAATATGAAAGATCCACTTCAAATTCCACCGTAATGGTATAAAAACGACTTCGCTGTTAACTGGTGCAAAGAACCTCGTTTTGTGGCATGCCTTTTAGTTTCCTTTTTGAGGAATAACTCGGTGTAAAGATATGACTACTAAATGAGTGTTGTCCAACCTGTAACTTACAACGGCATGAAACTCTGCTTCTGAAAAAAGTGTATTAAAGCAATCATATGACTTTGTGTAGGTGATTTTTATTGTTTATAGTGCAACACATATTAAAACAAGTAGACAGTCATGTAAACCACTGTTTATATTGGATATTATTAATTTTTTTTTTACTTTCTTTCCAGTGATCAGTACCCGGTACTCGTCGTTTTTGCTGATAAGCCATATTTAAATGCATTTTTATCACATTACTGTTTAGTTATCAATTCTAAATCATGCTGCCTTTACTTAACATGATATAAGCACACGATTGTTAACTGGTCACTTTCCTGGCCTGTTCTTCCTTAACACAAACGACAAAGGGGCCGACTGTTATACTTAAATTGGCTCTCTATGAACAAGAAAAAACACACAAAATATTAAAAATGTTCCATAGAGAAGTTACTTTGTTACAAAAATATTACAAATAATTCTTATTGATAAACTAATCCGTCAGTTATTTCAAAGACTAGCAAATGTTGTCTAAAATACTTGATGGCAACGTTAAATTACAAAAAGAAAATGAATTATTGCGACCTTCATATTATTGATGAAATGTTACTTTTTTCTCCCTAACTCGTTATTTTTTCACATAAACAAGAAACTGTGGATGCCAATATATGTTTATGTAATGCCATATACACTTCATTGCAATGATATTGCAGTTACATTATGAATTAGTTGTGCTAAGTAATACAGTGTTGCACATGATTTAAAGCATAAGGGCTGATGGTTGTAAAGCTGAGATTGGCAACCAGTCTCAAATCTCAAGCATCTGACTGGCTGAAATGGCGACTGATGCTTGAGATTTGAGACTGGTTTCCATGCTCAGTTTTATAACCTTGGGCAAAGGCCCACGGATATTATACTAGTGTCCAAAGGAAAAGACACCAAAATGTTTCAAATTGTTTCTCTGCTAATTTTTTAGTGAAATGTTCATTTTAGACCCCCACCATATTATATTCTTGTCTTTATCAGTGTACACAATTGATGCAATTGAATTTTTGTGTACGTACTGTTGAAAGGTTTCTCAAATGAAATAAACTAATCTGAAATCACTATATTTTTTCATTGTATCGGATGTCTTTGCAAACACGTGTGGTATCGTTTCCTTTGGACGCTAGTTTGTGAAACACTTTATGTAGAGCTACTTCAGTGTTGCAAAATAGAGTTACTGTGAGATATGACATTTTGCAAACTACCAAATTTCAGTATGATTTTCATTGAATTATTGTGAAATAATTTAATAGTTTATAAATAATGCATTATATAAGTATAATATTTTCAAAGAAAATTGAGTTAGGCCTACGATAGTGTTGCGCCAGGGTATATAAAGAACTATTTGCCAAAGAAAGAGTTTCCGTGTGATTAACATGAAACTTTTACGGAATATTTTAAGGCCATATATTAGTAATACATTGAGTGTTCCAAAAATGAACAAAAAAACGGGTAGGTATAAACACCGAAATGGAAATTCTACGGCGAAATGGGCGAAATGGAAATTCTACGGCGAAATGGAAATAAAATAATACTTTAGAACATTTTTAAAAGAAATTTAATATTAAAAAGATTTAAATAGATATTCATTGTACATAAATGTTAAATTTCAACCATTTCTGTCTATCTATACCGTAGTTATTGCAGTTTATAATGTCGTCTTCATATTTCTATGTACCGCGAAATGGAGATCCAGGACGTCGAAAGGTAATAAAAATCGTCCAGATACATTTAATAAATAAGAAATACACATTTTATCATTGAATGATACTCAATATATTTACATTTGCCAAATGTCTTTTTAATATCATTTTAATTACCGTACCGATTCAGATTGTTGTTGTAGTTTATTTTCCATTTCGCGATACAGCGAATTGGAATGATCCAACGGCGAAATGTAAACGAATAAAAAAAGAAGGCTTTAGTTATATTTATAATTAATTCGCAATTTTATAATTGTTATTTAAAGTCCTAGCTTTTTACCACGAAATGGAAATTTAGTCCGCCGAAATGGAATTTAAATACGTAAAAATGCACTGAAAATTATAGAGGACAGTATGTAAGAGATAATAAAGGATCGGATAATAAATACTTAAATTAGCCAAATGTATATTTATACATTTTATTTTCCGTACTTATTTTAGACAACTAATTGTTATTTTGCGTTGTTATTTTGCGTTTCTGTGCATAATATTTAAGCTATTTCTATGAATTTATTTCTTACTTTATCGTCCTGTGTTACAAGTCAAATGTACCGCGAAATGGAAACGGGATGTGGAAATATATAACGGTAATTACGGTATATTAAATATAATATATATAATAATAGATATTCTTTAACTTCTATATTAATAATTTTATTTTATTCATTCGAAAAGTTTTTAAATACAATTAACATGTGATACATTTTATGTTACATGACAGCAATGACAGCAGTAGCCCCTAGTATGATTGCCGCCATAAAAATAAATATATTTTAAATAATTTGAAAATATCAGAACACATTTATGTATTTAAAATGTCATTAAACATTTAATACATGTACATTCAAAATATATATACAAAGCATAAATGGCGAATGTGTGTACCCCAATTAACTGATGGCAATTTGTGCATATTTAATGCAAAGGCTGGTCGCCGCGTCCTATCCTACGTTCTTTTCTAATTTGCAATAAGCTGACGCTTAGATTTCGGAGTTCGTGATCTTTCTGAACGCTTTCTTTTGCGTTGATGTGGTTTTTTTCCGGCAGAGGGCGTTTTCATAACCGTTCTGTTTCCTGCTGTAGATGTTATAACATTTGGTTTTTCTCTCCCCTTGTCACTTAAAAACCTCTTTTCTCTGGCTTCCCGTTGTGATTGAGACATGTCGGTCCATACATCTTAATCTACCAGTTGATGATGGAAGTTTGGGTGTAATCTAAAGTTGCCCCTGTTTCTAATGGCCCGACATCTTTCGGTAAAATCTCCTTCTATAATAGTGTGTACCGTTTTTATAAATTTTGGCATGTCTTGTGCTTTCCATTTTATTGCAGCCTTCAAGATATGGTTGACACTTTCACTGTTGTTGTTTGTCCATTTCACTGGAATTTTTCCTTGCTTTGCTGGTCCCATTACGTGCTGTTGGAGGAGTGGAATTAATTTGTTTTCAAAATATCCTTTGAATTTTTTTTCACAGTTGCAGTCTTTTGTTTCAATAAATTCGAGAATTCGTCTAACGGGTGTGTCATATGTGTCCGTGCAGGCCCGGATCCAGACTGGTACATGCTGGGGGGGCTGATGACGGGGTGGGTGCGGGAGGAATGTCCCCTCCCTCTTTCGATTTTTTTATGCAGTGTGCTAAAATGGTGCAATTTTAAGTATACCTAAACTATATCTATACTTATTCAGTGTGCAATAAATTAACAGATCTCCCGAACTGAGGATGAACATAAATTATTCAACTTTTGTTTTTTACTAAATCCAAAATCTAATGAATGAAGTGTACTTTGAGAATTATTCATTTTCAGAATGTTCCCATTATCTGGTCAAAAATACATTTCACTCTTAAAATTGTGGACAGATATTGAGTTAAACAGTCTTACATTTTTGTAGTTTCGCAGAAAAGAAAATGAAAGAATCTCTTCGATTTCCTCAAAAACTGCTAATTGGTCCTAGTGTTTGTAACGATTTTCCAATCGTTTACTGCACTCAGAACGCTATTGTTCCACCTGTTTTGACTGGGCAATGGCAGAGCGAGCAACCAATGAAAAATTGTATTTAAATCAGAAATTTAAATTGTGACACACATGTTTACATCACTGTTATATGCCCCCGAGCTACATGTATCCATGGTAATTAATTGCTGGCTAGTGAAATGTTTCAATACACAACACTTAATCAGGCAGATTTTAAAGGCAACTAAAAAAAGCGGCCGGGCTGGGGGGGCTGCAGCCCCACAGCCATAGGGCTGCGTCCGGGCCTGCCGTGTCTTCACTGTAAATTATTCCGTCTTCCTCAAAAATTGCTTTAATGATATACTGGCGGTCATTAAGCGGGTACCCTACGTTATCTTCAAGGTATTTGCTGGTATTTTGCTTAAGATGACGTGTACATAAAACATGCGTGCACCCCGGTAAGCATCGGTGTATTGCATTTTTAAAAGATAATTCTTCGTCTGTACCGATTGTCAAATTGCTGATTTCCTCTTCTGTAAGGTTGTCTGCTATTTCATGCAGGAATGTGCTTATTGCTTTTGTGGTTGAACCACAGTGTATAAAAATCGGCCCAAAGCAAAGTGGATGGTCACCGGTCGTCCTCCGTAACACCGATAAATCTTTATACACTGTAGGGGTAACGTGGAAATCGCCTAAATTGTATGTCTTATCCATTCCTAGCACGGATCCGCCTGGTTTACAACAGAAGCGTTTCACGTCATTTATTTGCTGACTTGTAAACAGTATTATCAGTGGATTTTTTTTATGTCTTTCGAATGTTTTACACTGTATACTAATGGGTGAGTATGTACCATCTCTTCTACTGCGATGACGTGATCAGCAGCGTTGCCGGTAGATCCGCAGAAGTCTTTGGCGGCTTTGTCTAGTGCATATTTGAAATTTTTCAACTGTCTATTATTTCTCATTTTTTCATGCTCATCGGTTTGTGTTGTGTTTATTTTCCGCTCGACGTCGCTGACAGTATCGGATTTTAGCATTTCTTTAAGATTTTTTTTTCACATGTGGCTTTGTCTTTATATATTTCTGGTTGTTGTCATGGTATTTTACATTGCCATGATAAGATCTTGAGGGGAATACACCTATGTACTCTACGACAGCCACGTTCATCGGCAGGAAAGACATGCTAGGTGGCACATTGGCAAACCATGTTATCCTTCGTTTGAATTGTTCTTTTCCCGAAGTTGACGCTTTCAGTGTTTGATACATCCGGTGTACTTTAAAAATGTCAATTCTATCTGCTTTTTCTTCTATCGGTACATACATGCGTTTTCCCTTGCACATTTTCTCGCTACAATACAATCCATCCTTCAGCACTACGGATATAAGTTTGTTATTCATTTCAACAAAGTTTTGAATTGGACATGCTGCCTTATTCCATGCTCCGCAGTTATCCCAGAATTCCGACTTACTTCCGTTTGTCCTGTTCTGCATATTATTTTCATTGTTAATAATAAAGAACATGCCATCTTTCGTGCTGTTGGGATTTCATTTATCACTGTATATGGACCTTTGAACAGATTTAACAGTTCGGGCATTTCCATAAATTTCTTCGATGGTCCTGGCACAAATGTTTCCTCTGTTATAATGCTCCCAGTGTCCACTGAACTGTCGTGTTCCATCACACTGTTTCCTGTGGCAAGTATGATATACTTTGCTATGTTTGTAATTGCTGTTCAACAGAACTGAACGAAACTTCTAGTGTTAATTTTATTTATTTCAGTTCTTGAAGTTATCTAACTGGACGTATCCAACTAATGAAAATATTAGAAATCTGATTATATAATTAGCGGATGACCGGCACGTGCTATATGCTCAACACTTAGATTCATGTCGCGTTTGCACCGCAGGAGTTAATACCGTGCTGTGATAAGTGTGGCATATGACGAATTGCCTGATACATCTGGTTAATGAATTGTAGAAGAAACGGTTGTTAAAAAATTAACTGCATGCTAATTTAACTTCCACGAGTAGCAGAAATTAATCAATTTATTCTTCTTTATTGTAAAAAAAAATAATTAAGGAATAAACAGAACAGAATTTTTTTGAATTATACAAATGAACATTATCTTGTGATACAACATGTTCATTATAACATAACATGGGTAATATGTACATTGCTTTATTATAACTTTTTGATGATATTGAATTCAAATTAGAGTACTAATTCAACAATTAATATAAATATTTATTTTGTTTCCTTGTTTTGCTACTTTATTGAAAAGCACTGACTCGCTGTCTGGAGAAAAACCAAACGAGTGACCGCACTTATGAAATTAGCACTGTGTGGCTAAAACAATTAATAAGGATTTCTAGATTTTTCTGTTCTTTCAATTAAACATATTTTAATCAGTCCAGAATTTAAATAGATATTCATCTTTTACAGTTATTTCTTCTTTTATGGCGTTCAAATTAGCGATCTCGTTTAATAAATTAAGATTGCGCGTCATAAATCTCAATAAAATAAGATGATTAATGTTTTCAAATATATTTTTCCAAATCTTTCATTAAACAAATATTTTTAATCCAAATAGATCAATAAATAGAAAATATATGCCCGCTTTTCGCAGTTTTTTCGCGATCTTTTCAGGCGCTGACATTAGCGATCGTTGACGGTTAGTGAATTCCTCATTTCTAGATGAACTTAATATAATACAAAAAGACAAGACATCTTACGTTATTTTTCCTGATATTTCGTTTTAAAACAGAAATTGTTAAGCTATGTGTTTCAAAATTACTTCTTCTTGTCATGAACTAAGATTAGCGATCGCGCTAAAAGAATTCGTAATTTCTGTACAGAAATCTTAGCTAAATATAAAAAAGACATTTTAGTTAGCGTAATTTTTCCTGATCTTTCATTTTAAATAAGATATTTTTAAAATCGGTAAAAAAATTATGCTTTCATTTCGCATGTATTTCTTCTTTTCGAGCGGTCAAATAATTATTGAATTAAATGAATTACCATGCCCGGGCTTAAATTCTAATGATATATGATGATTTAATTTTTGTTAATGTATTTTTCCTGATATTTCATTTTAAAAAGATAATTTTGAGAATCGGTTAAAAATTTAAAAAGATATGCCTGTATTTCTTAATCATGATATGTGACTGTGTAGCTTGTTTTTAGTTCCATTTCGACGTTCTAAATCTCCATTTCGCGATACGAAGGAATCTGAACACGACGTTATAAACTGCAATAACTACGGAATACATGGACATATATTGTTGAAAATTAAGATGTATGTATAATGAATACCATTTCAATTATTTTTGTATTAATTTTCATAGAAAAAGTGTAACTTGGGTGTTTTTTATTTCCATTTCGACGTCCTAGATCTCCATTTCGCGGTACATAGAAATATGAAGATGACATTATAAACTGCAATAACCACCGTATAGATTAACAGAACTTGTTGAAATTTAACATATATGTACAATGAATATCTATTCAAATATTTAAATATTAATTTTCATTAAAAAATGTTCTAAAGTATTATTTTATTTCCATTTCGCCGTAGAATTTCCATTTCGCCCATTTCGCCGTAGAATTTCCATTTCGGTGTTTATACCTTCCGCAAAAAAACAACGATTTTTGAAAAAAAGAAAGAAAGAAGTTACGACAGTGTTGTATAAGTGTCTATTAAAATGAGTTGTGATAGTTAAAATTGTGTGAGGGTCTATCTATTGTAAGACCCTGGTTGCGTTGAGCTCTCTGTTTATACTGTAGACGGTTAAACAGCTCGCGGAGCTTTTTAATTTCTTTCTACCTCTCTTGCTGTTTGTTGTGTTGTGCACATGTTGTGCTGTGTTGACTGTACTGTACTGTACTGTACTGTACTGTACTGTACTGTATTTAAAAATTCTGTTATGACTAGAGGCCGTCGTGAACAGTGGCTTTATTGTTTAGGCCGTTTTAACTTTGAGTCGTTTTGACGGATCTGGTACGGATAATGTCGATGATTTAGACATAACCATTTAACAACAACAACAAAAACACTGCTCAAGGTAAAATTATTTTTCAGCGTTCTTTTATTTAGATCACTTGTCTTTGTTTGAGTACTTAATAAGCTCAGAACTAGAAACATCCCTTCCCCAACGCAAACAGGTTTCGCTAAATCAGCCAGTAACATTCAGTTTTAAGCGCGTTAATTCATCAGATATATCATCAATATGAATTACACGAAAACATGAAAATTGAACTTCAAAGAAATTGTCGGCTCATAACCAGACTGTGTTGTTTTGTCGGCTATGCTATGAAATCGTTTGATCTACAAGAAGTGTGTACTTGACATTTTACATTTTTAGCTGGATTAAATTAGTTTATGATGCAATAATTCTGAACTATGGTACTGGAGAAAGAATTGGAATGTAATTTTAAAGTATGGAAAATGTTCGCAATGGTAAGTGTTTTGTAAAATGCTTATCTTATTTTTTAATGGAAAGAAAAATATAGAACAAAAAATTCTCAGGATGTTCAAAGTTGTTTTGGGGTCAGGGGTTATTTCACTGGGTTGGTTGTGCAAATACAATCTTTTTAAGGATGGCCTAATCACGTTAATCTTGTACTTTATATTGAATATTTTTAAAATCTTATTCAAAAGAGTATTTGTTTAACATACTATCATAATTTGCTTTATAACTTTATTAAAAGAGGACTTGTATATTATGAAAATAATAATGGTCGGAATTTGACGCATATGAAAGATAAAGTGCGGCTTTTTCCGAACACCCCGTTAACTTTTTACCACGTGTTATTGTGTCGATAAAATTTGTAACCCCCCGAAAAATACATGTTAACATCTTTAAAAAATCATAATCTTTTATATAGACATAGATAATTTAACTTTCTGTAAACTTAAGATTTTGGAGTGTCGGGATTTACTAATTGATAAACTTAACTTACCTCAAACAGCGATTTTCTTTGAAACTCAATAAATTTGAAATTAGCCTGCAATCGAACTTGTAAACAAGTCAAATATTCTATGAAAGTATATTGGCATCATATTTCACCTCACATACAAGTTTATCTTTTGAAAAACAAATGTAAATTTAATTTGAAAATTATGTTCGGAATAAGACACCTGTTCGGTAATACCTGCCCCCGCTCTAGTTATCAATCTAAATATTCTAAAATTTTAAAGATAAATTTGAAAGTTTTATAACTAGTCATGAACATTACGGAATGGGAACCACGTACAGTATTATCAATTTAAAAGTTAAAATTATTCTTAAGTAAACGTCTAAATATATTTATTATTTGTTAAAATATAAAAGCTGATGTAATAAATCATTATTTGAAATATATTTAACACCTTTATTTTTCATTTCTGGACATTAAGATGCTACTAAATAAGTGACACGTATTTTGCTGTAAGAGTTGTCGTTACTGTGACACGTAAATAAACTGTACGTCTTGAGTTCTCGTTACAGCTTTATTGACACGTAAGTTTTGTAAGAGTTGTTGTTACTGTGACACGTAAATATACAGTTCGACTTGAGTTCTCGTTACTGCATTAGTGACACGTAAGTATAGGAATTGATCTACGGCTTTTCAGTTTAAAAAGTAGCTGTACAATTTTATAGTAATATGTTACCGCTTATTAGTTAGTTATGATTATTATATTTGATGCCAATTTTTAAATCTTACTTTGATTCAAATAAGTAAATCCTTCTTTTTTGACATATCCATATTTATTGACATATCAGTTTAATCCACTATCAACACAACACAATAAATCCTTATAATTTCGGAAAATTATGTTTTCCCGAAAATGCTGTTAATACTAAATCTTAAAAAAAAACTGATACGAACAACTTTTAGAATTCATGATTAGCATCAAGTTGAGTGATTTACTCAATTCTACATGTCTGGAGATAATTAGCAAATGTTTGCAATACTTAATTAAAGTTGCTAGTCGAACGCATTTGCGCTTGGAAATCAAGTAATTATTGTCACTCTATTGTTAAGTGTCAGATTGTTACAAACATTGCACGTTTCTGATAGTTTTCAAATTAATTTGAACTGTTTTAAGAAAATTTGTTTTTTAAATGAAAGCTTCTTTACCAGTTTGTTGTGTTTGTTAAAAATGCCATCCTAGTGAACTGCTCAGAATTAAGATGTCAAAATTTTACGAACATATAGAAACTGTTCTGAAAACACAGATGGCAGAAAATCTGTTTCATTGAAACAAAAATAGTCTTTTCATAGTCTTCAAAAACCATTTTTCTTCAAAAAAGATGCTAATGAGTTAAATGTTTTGGCTGAATTACTACCAAATGCAGAAATGCTTCTCTGTACTTTCCATGTATTAAAATATTTTAAAAAAGGGTTAGAGAAACAAAAATAGAAATGTCTGCAAAGCAAGATTTGTGCCATGCAAGTTCGCCTGAGGTGTACACTGAGCATTATGACTATCTGAAAACAAATCATCAACACTTTGTTAATTACTATGATATAAATTGGCATAGTTGTCAAATAAATGTTTCATCATTTTAGGAATAAAACTAGAATTTTTAGGCAAACACACCAACAATAGAATTGAAAGTCACAATCAAAAATTAAAGAATTGATACTAGATTCCATACCCCAATTCATTTTAAGGTTGCTTACCTTAACACACAATGACGAAGTTGATGATTTGAAAACAACTGAAAATTTAGAGTATATTGACGACAACAATATTAATTGTGTTTTAAAATCTAATGAAGCATACCGCAAAATGATGAAAATAATATTCAATCTCCTGAAACAATCATTCAATCAGAACTTCCTTTAGAAGAAGCAAATAATGATATTAAACTCGAAAAAAAAAAGTATAAAAGATGAACTACCAAGTATTTCTGAACAAAAATCTCCAGAAATTTTAATTAGTGTACGCAATAAAATGAAGTGGTGCTAAATAGAAAAGGACGACCTAAAGGAACAACAAAACCATTTTGTGAATTTTCAAAAAACAATAAACGCAAAAACGTCGATAAAGAAAGAAACACAAACAAAAAAATAAAGGAAGATGAAACATTATTAAATATTTCCGACACTCCAGATTCCATACAAACAGAAACAGACACATGGGTAACTAAAAACGTTATGACATTAACAGATAAACACAAAACAATGATTGCAGATGGTTTTCTTCTTGACAATCAAATTATAGACTTCTGTCAACTATTAATAAAAGAACAATTCAACATCAACGGTCTACAAACTACTCTATATAACTTATTATATTTACGTGTCAATAAAACAGTAATGATAACTCATGTCGAACTCTAAAATTACGTGTCACAGTAACTACAACTCCTACTGCAAATTATAGGTCAGCATATTGCATAGCTTCATATTGTCCTGTAATCAGGGTTGGGCGGTAAATACCACCCCCGGTATTTACCAGTGGTATTTACCGGTATTTACCGCCCTGGAAAATACTCCCCAAAGTGGCAAATACTGGAAAATACTGGCAAATACTACAAAGATGAGTTTTTTGCCTTAAAATTACTGCAGAAATCTTAACTTAGTTGACTGTTAATAATGTTTTATCATAATAATAATTTAATTAATTAGATATTTTAATTAAATTTCATATCAGGTGATCATTTTAAGCACTTAAAGTAAAAATAAATCTTAAAGAACTGTCTTTTTTTCTTAGAACCTAACAATACAGCAGGTGAGAAATTAATGCTGGTCCACCTGTGCACCTGGCCATTGACACTTAACAAGCAAGGCCATAACTAAGTCTAGACTATTAAAACAACATGTTTCATACAAGGGGCTGTAATAGCCAGGGGCAACACAGGCAACAGTGTCATAAATTACATATACACTTTGTCTAGGTCATGTAGGTGCAAGTAAATGATTGTGTATTGGTGTGACTCCAGAAAGCTGCCAAACTGGTGTTCTCTGTTACAGATACTTTAAGGGGAAAGAAGAGATTGCCTGGTAGACAGAGACTTCTTTGTATCTAACCTTATGTGTTATTGTATTCATGTATATTTATTGTAAGTTACATGTCACATGATGTGTACATAACTTGTGTTTAACTAATATTAACCCTCTAAAAAGCTGACTCCATTAATGTTAATAATTAAAATTTGAAGTTATCCACATGCTGACTACAAGGGATACATTGTATTGTATAAATTCCATGGGTGGTCAATTCAAATGGCCACTTTTTCAGTACTTAAATATTTTATTTATTGTGGATAAAGTGATAAAAGTGTTAAACTAAGTACAAATGTAATAGCAATTGATGTGTAAACGTGGAATTATTTATATGAATGATGATAATAGGTAATAAAGTATAAATTCTAGACTGGTCAATTCAATCGACCAGTATTTGCCAGTATTTGCCGGTAAATACCACCGGCATGGAAAATACTCATATTTGCCGGCATTTTGCCAACCCTGCCTGTAATGAAGAATATTGACTCTCTAAGTCAAAGAGTTTTCATCCATTCTATATCAAAATGGGTGAATATGTTGGTGGGCATAATATCTCGGCCAAGTTCGATAACCAGCCAAATCCCCCCAGGCACTCCTGAATTATGGCCCTTTAATTGTCCAAAATTTGGGTTTCCGCTCTCTAAGTCAAAGAGTTTTCATCCGATCTTTATCAAACTTGGTGAATATGTTGGTGGGCATAATATCTCGGCCAAGTTCGATAACCAGCCAAATCCCCCCAGGCACTCCTGAATTATGGCCCTTTAATTGTCCAAAATTTGGGTTTCCGCTCTCTAAGTCAAAGAGGTTTCATCCGATCTTTATCAAACTTGGTGAATATGTTGGTGGGCGTAATATCTAGACCAAGTTCTATAATCAGCCAAATCCCCCCAGGCACTCCTGAGTTATGGCCCTTTAATTGTCCAAAATTTGGGTTTCTGCTCTCTTAGTCAAAGAGTTTTCATCCGGTCTTTATCAAACTTAGTGAATATGTTGGTGGGCATAATATCTCGACCAAGTTCTATAACCAGCCTAATCCCTCGAGGAACACCTGAATTATGGCCATTGAATTGTCCAAAATCACTGTTTCCGCTCTCTAAGTCAAAGAGTTTTCATCCAGTCTTTATCTAACTTGGTGAATATGTTGGTGGGCATAATATCTCGACCAAGTTCTATAACCAGCCAAATTCCCCCAGGCACTCCTGAATTATGGCCCTTGAATTGTCCAAAATAAGAGTTTATGCTCTCTAAGCAGTGCACGACAAATCCATTGCCCGGTTCCCGCTGGCTACTGCATTCGACCCTGCGGACTACCAAAAAATTCCAGCGAGTGCCTGCCGGGCCACCTTAAAATTCCTTTATTGGTTGCCCGACAAATCATCAATTCTAATTAACAGGAAACGTTATGAGTCACTCCGCTGTAAAACAACAGGCGCGAGTAATTATCGATTTCGTCACCTTTGACCTCTCGCTGTCAGTCTCGCACGCTCAGTTGTATGCTATCTATGTATTTAACCGAGCGCGAGGATACGGCGAGATTATGTGGTATTTTAATGTGTTTTGATTAGGTCATCAATCTGCCAATTTTTAAAAACCACCTGTGCTGTTGATGGCAACTTTAACAGTTTCGGCTACCTAATTTACGACAGATCAAAGGTGTAATTGGTAAGTATGTCAAATGATTGAGGATGATTAGGTTAATTAATACGTAGGTGAGAAAAGCAATGGTCGGTGAGAAGATAAAACGTTTCATAATAGAAAAGTTCTATAATATATATTATCATAAAATAACGTGTTTTAAATGTTTTTTAGTTGGATTTGTATTTTGTTAATGGAAAATGGATCGTTTTGTCATCAGAAGGCAAGCTAAATTGTTAAATTTTCTTGCCAAATACCGGTCTTGGGAATTTCACATAAAATTTCATAAAAATTAATTTTAAAGAAGTACTTTTCATAGGCCAGTTGAGTTTCTGTTTCTAATTTTATTTTAATCATATTGATTTAAATAAGATCATATTCCAGCATGATGTTTTATGAAAGATAACAGAATAGGCTAGATAAATTAAAAATCTGATGTTTGTTGTTTAAGGAGTTTCAGGGGCAGACAGAGTGATAAACTATTAAATTCAAATATTATGTATTTCTTTTCTTTTTTTATCCAAAGACAGGAATGAATTTAAATATTTGATATGATCATGCTAGAAACTTTTATTTAGAAAATGGATTGATAAAGGGTTAATAAAAGAGTAGAGATATAATGAAATTATTTCTATTTAGGAAAGAGAGTGAGCCTTCGACTCAAAACCTATCATCAAATCATAGCCAGCAGTCAACTCCCAAATCGGTGAAAAGAAAACTAGATGATAAAATGACATCAACGCCCAAACGACCCAAATTCTCTAACAAAGAATATGACAAGAATCAACGGGTTCAAACATTTCAAGTCAGCTGGCTTACTTCACATCCCTGGGTGAAACATGATCCCGGAAGTGGTGCAGAGGATGACCTGGGATTTATGTATTGTAATAAAGTAAATAAATATAAGTAAATAATCTAAGAGGTGTTTAAATATTGACTAGTAATCCAAACCACCCCATGATTGTTGTAATGTGTATATATCTAAGGTAATAAATACCGACCGAAAAGTCCGGGCTACCAAGCAAAAATCCTGGTAGCCCAGTGGGCTACCAAGTAATTTCAGGATTTGTCGTGCCCTGCTCTAATTCAAAGAGTTTTTATCCGATCTTTATCAAACTTGGTGAATATGTTGGTGGGCATAATATCTCGACCAAGTTCTATAACCAGCCAAATCCCCCCAGGCACTCCTGAATTATGGCCCTTGAATTGTCCAAAAACTGAATTAGCGGTATCTGCTCTCGAAGTTGAATAATTTTCATCGGATCGTTACGCAACTTTGATGATCAGCATTTTGAAGGGCGTATTTTGTGTCAGTTTGGCACTCTTGTTAAGCATATAAGTTTTCTTCAACAAACTTTGTAGTCAAGAAAAACTCATTCATTAAATCATAAAAATAATACTTCTAAAATGTATGTTTAATTAATCAGTTTTATTGTGATACATGTAAATTGGATACAATCGTTCTCGAAGATGAGGGAAGTATAATGTATATCAGTAAAGTACCTGCAGGAGTTGCTTTTCTTGGAGGTACAACATGTATTGACGAATATTGTATACATGTAAGTGACACAAGAATATATAACAGAAAACAGGGACGGGAGCCAGTCTAGTCTTCTGCCTACATGTACTTTTTAGCTTGACTATTCGAAGAATAGGTGAGCTATCCTACTCGCCCCGGCGTCGGCGTCCCTGTCGGCGTCCGTTAAACAAAATATGCACTTTGGTCCATAACTTCAAAACTACTTATGATATCAACTTGAAACTTGGAATATATATTCACCATCAAATTCTACATCATTACCAACAAGACCCATAACTCTGCTGTCAATATATTTCAAGTTATGCCCCTTATTTCTTATATTTTGTGTTAAGCAAAATATGCATTTTGCCCATAACTTAAAAACTACTTGAGATATTGCCTTGAAACTTGAAATATATTTTCACCATCAAAATCTACATCATAACAAACAAGACCCATAACACTTCTTCCAATTTTTTTCAAATTATGCCCCTTTTTCACTTTCATTTTGTGTTATGCAAAATATACACTTGGCCCTTAACTTCATTATCAATGGAGGGATTTCAAAATAACTTGGCACAATTGTTCACGATGACAAGGTGGTGTGTCGCGTACAATACCCATCCCTGTAGGTCCAAGGTCAAGGTCACTGTTACTAAAAATAGAAGTTTCTTGCAAAATTGTGTCAGCTCTTTAACATTGTTATTTCTTTTTGGATTTTTAAAAAACTTGGTATAATTGTTCACCATATCAAGATTGTGTGTCACGTACATGCCCACACCTGTAGGTCAAAGGTCAAGGTCACTGTTACTAAAAATAGAATTTTCTTCTCCGGGCTGTTTCTTTGTTATGAATGGAGGGATTTCAAAGTAACTTGGCACAAATGTTCACCATGACAAGGCGGTGTGTCCGCACAATACCCATGCCTGTAGGTCCAAGGTCAAAGTCACTGTTACTAAAAATAGAATTTTCTTGTCCAGGCTGTAACTGCGTTATGAATGGAGAGATTTCAAAATACCTTGACACAAATGTTTACCATGGCAGGGCGGTGTGTCGCGTACCATGCTCATGCCTGTAGGTCAAAGGTCAAGGTCACTGTTACTAAAAATAGAATTCTCCGGGCTGTTACTTTGTTATGAATGGAGGGATTTCAAAATAACTTGGCACAAATGTTCACCATGACAAGGCGGTGTGTCCGCACAATACCCATGCCTGTAGATCCAAGGTCAAGGTCACTGTTACTAAAAATATAATTTCTTGTCCAGACTGTAACTGCGTTATGAATGGAGAGATTTCAAAATACCTTGACACAAATGTTCACCATGACAGGTCAGTGTGTCGTGTACCATGCTCATGCCTGTTGGTCAAAGGTCAAGGTCACTGTTACTAAAAATAGAATTCTCTTGTCTGGGCTGTTACTTTGTTATTAATGGAGGGATTTCAAAATAAATTTGCACAAATGTTCACTATGACAAGGCAGTGTGTCCGCACAATACCCAAGCCTGAAGGTCCAAGGTCAAGGTCACTGTAACTAAGAATAGAATGTTTTTTTCTGGGCTGTAACTTGGAGGGATTTCAAAATAACTTGACACAAATGTTCACCATGACAGGGCAGTGTATCGCGTACCATGCCCATGCCTGAAGGTCAAGGTCACTGTTACTAAAAATAGAATTCTCTTGTCCGGGCTGTTACTTCGTTAGGAATAGAGTGATTTCAAAATAACTTGACACAAATATTCATCGTTACAAGGTGGTGTGTCCCCTACCATGCCCATGCCTGTAGGTCCAAGGTTCAGGTCACTGTTACTAAAATAGAATTTTCTTGTCAGGGTTGTAACTACGTTAGGAATAGAGTAATTTCAAAATAACTTGGCAGAAATGTTCACCATGACAAGATGGTGAGTCGTGTACCATGTCCATGCCTGTAGGTCCAAGGTCAAAGTCACTGTTACTAAAAATAGAATTTTCTTGTCTGGGCTATAACTTTGTTTTGAATGGAGGGTTTTCAAAATAACTTGGCACAAATGTTCACCATGACAAGGCGGTGTGTTGCGTACCATGCTCATGCCTGTAAGTCCAAGGTCAAGGTCACAGTTACCATAACTTGAATTTACTTGTTCGGGCTATAACTTCTTCAATTGTTATTTGTATAGATCTTCAAGTTTATACATATTCTTATAATTACTCGAACATCACTGTCGTTGAAATGCTATTATTCCCATCATTGCACTTGAGTGTCTGAAAACGATGCATAGCGGGGGCAGCCGTGTCCTATAGACACATTTCTAGTTTCACTTATATATTCACTAAACACTTCATTGATAACTTTGCAAATACTTAAGGTATCAACTTTAAACTTCCATTATATTTTCATTTCAGTTCTTTTTCTGTAACATTACTGAAGTGATTGATATTTGACTAAAAGTAAATGTCTCTAATAAAAAATTACTAACAAGTTTTCTAACAAGTTAAGAAATATTTCATATTTATTCCCCTATTCAGTTTAATATTTATGGTACATTAAGAAATTATTTCTGTTATTTGAAATGAATTTCTCCCTTACCATTCACTTGTAAATTTTTTTCCTGATTGCACATGAATGTATGGCCATAGTTGTTATTGTTTTAATCTTCAAATTGCATTTGTTTCAAATGATTCGAATAGTCGAGCATGCTGTCTCCTCTGACAGCTCTTGTTATGTTTTGCCCTTCCAAAGAAAAGGCGATACATGTCTATCACTTTGTTTGTCTGTCCTTGCATCAGTCTGTTATGAAAACTTCACCTGTAATTTTGTCATTTCTTATTATTTCTTCATCTATCTTTTTTTTCTGACAAATATCCAAGGGGGTAACTTACCTGTGTTCAACTGAACACTCATTTAGTTTGTCACACTTAGTGATAAAAACACAAAACAAAATTTTTGGTAAATTAGTCTGCAGCCTTTGTATACACTAAATTATTGTATAAATATTCCTCCAAATTTCAAGCTTGCATAGTCGTGGCCTATACACGAGAAATAAAAACTTGAAATGCTATTTGAATTTATTTGGTTTCAAGGTTTTGATATCTTCTACACCCATAAGTGCAACTTACGAGATACATGTAATGCTAAATGTCTTAATCCTAAAATCATCTGTGTCAAACATAACATGACTGATGAGTCTTGATTTGTACAGCATTATACACGCAGTGTAAGGTCAAAGTCAACGTTCACCATGATATGCTACTTCTATGTGCAGACTAAGCGAAATGTGTCAAACATGCCTGAAAGATTTTGCTTCGATCTGGTATAATGTCGTAAGTCCTCTATCCATCTGTCTGGCAACTGTATATCTAAGGGAAGCAACCTTTACTTCTTTATAAACTCCTTGCAGTGGTTGATTCCCTTCAGTTACAGTGAAATGATTTGTGATTTGTTTCCTGACTCCTTTTTTCTAATCATATGCTCAATAAAATAATCTAAAGGCCAAGTAATGGAAAATGTTCTTTTTGCTGTCTAAAATTTACAGAGGATATTCTTTTTTTTAAATCTCACAGAAACAATAAAATGGAAGTCTAACAGTTTCATGGAATGTTAATGTGTGAATTAGTTTAAAAGACAGGCAATCGGCAGTTGAAGTACTACAGATTTCAATTTCAGTTAGATTTTGACCCAGTGAGTGACCTCTGAAAACATCTGTTGAACTGTAACACTTCACAAGATTACTTTTTAGTCATGTGACGACTGTTAGAAACGCCGCTCCAATCAGAAGACGCATCATTCTGACAACAAGATTTTGCTGTCAATCAAATTTTTGTCGCTTGCAGAAGCTGAACTGAAAATGGCGCTTTGTGAAGATTTGAATGATACAAGTAGCAACGATGCAATAACAAAAGGTGTGGCTTAAAATAAAGCAACCTGAAGGCATGATAATCTACGAACAGATTTTCTCAGTTAAACTTTGCCGCTCCTTTTCAACGAAAAATATCAGTCACGGCGCAAAGCGTTTGATGTTAAATCTTACTGAAATCAAAATCTGTGGTACATGTAAGTTATCTTATATAAACAGGAAGTAGCACAATAAACCTAGGATAGCATGTACATCCATTCATTTTCTTGTTTGTTATTCTGTATCAAAGAATAAACTAAGTCAAAGAAAACACTGGTAACTTAAATTGGTGAAAGTTAGTATTTCAAACAAATGCACCTGAAAAAAAAGACAAAAACTAAGTACTTTGCAATATCTTTTTTTTGGTCCAGCAGATTTTCTTTTGGTCTGGCAATATTTCATTGCTCATCGGACCAAATGACCGGCAATTTTTTTTGTCTTTTGCGAAGTCTGCATGTAGAGCAGTTAAGGCCCTCTTGGGTCTCTTGTTTTGGCATGAATGGATGTTTTGGCAAATTTGTGCTTGTTGTATATTAAATTTCATGAAGGTATGTTGGTTGTTCAGTTGGAAAAAACATACAGAAACATGTTCTTGTAAACTCTTGTTCAACCAATGTGCCAGCTGATTTGGATCTACACTGTTTTGCTATGCCCTAACAACCATATTCTATGGAGGAAATAGACAAATAATGGATTTCAATTACCATTATTTTATCCATATTTGTAAGAAAGATGTAGTGATTATCCAATTTCCTACCAATATTACAATATTGATTGAATTAGTGTGTTCATTATATTATTAATAGTATATGACTCATAAATAAATGTTATTTAGTACAGAAATATGAGTCCTTTAATTTGTCATAATTGACAAAGTAATTGATATGTTGTGGCCTGAGCACTGTAGCTAAGCCTTATTAACTTACAGGATACATGTACATGTATATAAAATGAGTTCATACATACCAGTAATTATTTGTTTTTTTTTTATTCTCACAAACATGGCTAAAACATGTAGATCATGACTGGCGGTTATAAAGCTGAGATTGGAAACCAGTCTCAAATCTCAAGCATCTGATTTGCTGAAATGGCGACCAGTCGCCATTTCAGCCAATCATATGCTTGAGATTTGAGACTGGTTTCTATGCTAAGTTTTATAACCTTGGGACCAGATGTATGAACAAGCAGGGATTCTAAAATTATCGGCAGGCCGGTCATTGACCGATTTTCGGGAAGAATGTCCGATTGAAATTTCAAAATTGGTTAAAAAATCGGTCATGAATATTGGCCTACAAACTCTTACAAAATTACCTACATGTACAGTTTTTCACAGCTTAATCAGCTATTAACCTGTCAATTAGCGACTTCACAAGTCTGGTACCATGACTACCACGACTACACGTTCCGTGAATAGCCTGCGGCATAGATGAAACGGGATGTGGTCGATCTTATTTTAACAATGGGCAGGTTATTTAATTTCCAAAAATGGACTGCGCCAGTCAAAGGCTGTTTGACGTCAGAATTTAAGATAGCAATACAAATGGTTGTATTAATTAACGTAAACAATAAAACAGTTTGCATTTCATTGACAGACATGTTAGTCCGATATGTGCGTAATTAAAAAAGACCGACGACCGAAAATTGCTGTTTATTAAATTTAAAGAAAACTTATATCATGAGAATTTTACTTGAACTGTTAGCACTTCACAACAAATTTGAAATGGCTCAAATGAATATATACTTAAATGTGAAAAAATTTGAGTGACCGGCTTGCTTACTTACGCATATAAAGATTCAAATAAATTTCAAATTTACAAAAAATCTACGTAATCAACATTTATTTATGACTCTGAGTAATGTGGCATACGCAGACTCTTGTAAGTTCGTAGATTCAAAAATTACTACATCCGGTAAAGAAAAGAATAATATTTCAAACAACTATAATATAGTGTTACAAAACAAGGTGTGATCGATGTATATTAACGTAAAGCAAATACTTGCCTCCCGAAATTCCGAGAGATAAAACATTTTTAATACCTAAATAATCCACTTCACAATCGCTATGAACACTGCTGAAGATAACTGTTTTGAACCATTACGTCACGTTTTAAATGCATGGAATGCTTGTGTATTACAACAAAGACGCCGATCGCCGTAAACTTCAAACGAAGCGTGCCGTTCTTATAAATCAATCAAAGAATTTTTCGGTCTACAGCTCGAAAACCATAAATCTGTTGAGAGGTTGTAGGATATCGCAGAAGTGAAAACATGCCGGAAAAGAGAAATGGAGTGGAGGTCGGGAGAGTGAAATACGCTGAACGCGAGGACCGGAAGTCGCTGTTCATGCAAACCGGAAGTCGACGAAATGTCAATTTTGGCGCCAATGTCCGATTGGTATTTTGAAATTTTAGAATCCCTGTGAACAAGGATGTTACATTTTTTTGAGGAACAGATGAAAAATCTCAACTTTCATGACAAATGTTGGGATGGTTACTTGTGCATGTTTTTGTTATTTGTAACAGATGTCCCTAGACATGCAAGACACATCATGCAAGAATTCATGTAGCTTGATAAAGATTAACTTTCTGTATCTAACTGTAACAATTCTATTAATCTTTGCCTTCTTGGTAGCACATTTATTCCCATGGGCAACAGGTGTATCCTTTTTTTCATATGCTTGTATATTCCTTTTTACGTGTGTGCGACCAGTGTAGACCCAGATCAGCGGACACTTCTATGCAGTCTGATCAGGACTTCACTGTTTTTGGTTGGTAAAAACTTAATTCATAAAAAGGTTGACAGTGCAGATCCTGATCAGACAGCATGGATGTTTTGCCAATGCCATAAATGAGGAAAGGTTTATTGCAGTCTGATCGGGTTGTACAGTCATGTTGTAAGTTTTATTGTTGGTCAGAACTAATAGAATGAAATTCAATCGAAAAGTGATGAGTGCAGATCCTAATCATAAATCTCCATGGTTTTTCCATCTATTTCAGGATGCATAATATGAATGGCTGTTTTGCAACATGAACAGTTTCAGTTAAAGTGTCACTGATTTGTGGGATTTAAGGTCAGTTATATTACCACTTTACCAGTAATGACTTTACTAAGTGAAACAATTTTAATTGCAGGGCTTTTCATCAGAAAATTGGGAAGAGGCCCTAGCCTTTCCAATTGGGAAATTTATGCCCAATAATTGTTTATTTTGGGACAACAAAATTAATTGAAAGATGGGTTCTACTTTTTAAAATTGAATAGTAAAGGTATTTTAACTTAAATCTAATTTATTATGCACTTTATTTTCCAGACTTCAAATTTCAAACACTCCTCCCAGGAGTTTTAACCATTTTTGAACATCTTACCTAGCATTTTGGGAAGAGTTTCTGGCACAATTTGGGAAAAAATACTATATTTTTGGATTGGGAAGAGGCCTTTTATAGGGCTCAGTTATATAAGGATGAAAAGCCCTGAATTGTTCTTAAGTTTCATTAACCCTTTCCTCCATATATACCGTCATCGTTTGAATATAAGCCGCACTCATGTATAAGCCGCACTGCCCCTAAACCTGATGGAACAGATGAAAATGGCTTAAAAAAGTGTATAAGCAACCAAACCTGTGTATTAGCCGCACCCATAACTTTTTACCGCCGAATTCTGTGGAAAAAGTGCGGCTTATATTCAAACAATGACGGTATGACTTTAATCACATGGGTGACTAGGTTAGATCCAGATCAGTCAGCACATCTGTGCCTTTCAGTTTGTATCTACAATGTTCACCTCCAGTCTGATATAACCTAATGGATCGGAAAGCAAACAATTATGATCCTGATCAGAGGGCACAAATGTGCCGACTGATCAGGATCTAAACTGATTGCCCATTGATAAAAGCCTTATTTATGGAGTAAAAGGTTAAATGGAGCTTTTTTTTGACTGTTAGGAAATATTTTAAAGCATTTTCATTAAGTAAAGCAATATGCTCATAATTTTGTTTCAGCATTTTAAGTGTTTATTATATTAATAGCCATGTATGAATTGTCCAGATTGGTTGCAGGAAACTTAAGTGGATAGGATTATTTTCATATAAACAATAGTGTACTTGTTATAATGCAGGTTTGTTTATTTTGTGACTAGTTAGTTTTTGTTTTTATAGATTACTTGATATTGCATTCAAATAATTTGACATTTTTTGTGGTATACAATGTCACGTTAGTATTTGCCAAGGATTTAAAATTTTTTACTGTGAACAGGATTTTTCTATCCGTTTTGAAACTTCTCTTATTTGTTACATGCCCAAGGTTATAAAACTGAGCATGGAAACCAGTCTCAAATCTCAAGCATCTGATTGGCTGAAATGGCGACCAGTCACCATTTCAGCCAATCAGATGCTTGAGATTTGAGACTGGTTTCCAAACTGAGCTTTATAACCTTCAGCCACAGGATTGTTTTGATTAATACCATTCGGTGATTTTTGAGTGGCAAAACAATTTCACATACAAAGAAATGTTTATTAGTAATTGAACTTTAAAATTTGTCAGATTTATTACTGTTTTTACCGATCTGGATCTATACTGTTGGCACACAAATTTGAAACGTGCATATATGGAGTAAAGCATTAAGGTAGTTATTCCATGTACTTTACATTACACATGCAAGGCAAAACCTGTGAATAATGTTGTTCTCATTGTAGAAAATTTATAAAAATAAAATTACCAAGCTCATAAATTATTTATGGAAAATGTCAATATATTGCACTTCAGTGAACTGGTTTCATATATCAGTGATAAGCCAGCGGGTAAAAGCACATATATATTCATCTTGTACATAATTATATAATTGACATGGATTACATGCTGTTAAGCCAGGTTTGTTACATTCAGACTGCCAGGCTACCACTACATCATAGTTTTTATTTAATGATTGAATCGATATTTGATGGTCTTTCATTTGGGAATGGAAAACAGTTGGGTTGTTTGAACAATCCAACTGTTTTTCATACCAAAAGAAAACCTTCAAATATCGATTCATTCCTTATGTTTACACTCATAAATACTTTCATTAATACAGAAATTGTTAGAAGAATTCATGATATCACGGCTTTTTTGAATGGCTGTTGGAACAGCCATGTTGGCAACAGAGTGAATGAAGGCACACTCTTTCGCAGCAGCTCACGGCAAAACATGCAGGCTTGTTGACGTCACACGTTAAAACATTGTGCACCGTCCAATATATGGATGTGCAGGCTGATCTGGATCTAAATTGTTCTCCCATGCAATAAAGGTGTATCTATGGAGAAAAGGGCTATAACATTATTCACATCAGTTTTCCCTTCAATGTGTGCTGGTCATGTTCAAGTGACAAGGGGGAATAGTGGGGAAAGAAATCACTTTCAGTGAAATCGCTAGTTAGGAAGGTTCTGTGTGGGTGACTGGCATAAGGATAGGTCTTTGATTCACCAGATAATATTGATACAAGAACTTGCAGCAGGTTAATCAGTGTATGTCTGGTTATTGTCTGCTATTTGTTTACTGCTTTCTGGCCTCCTGCCTTGCTGTTATAAACTTCTCTATTTCTTTTACATTATGATTGATCCAATTTTTAAAGTTTACTGCTCAAGTTTGTTTTTTTTTTTAAATTTAAGACAAGAGACATTGTTTATATCTCTGGCAGGTGTAAGTCAAGGCTGTAGGAAAGTAAGTAACATATTACACAATATTAACTTAATAATTAATATCAGTACAAGAAAAAGCATTATTCTGGTTTAGATAAATGGTAAAACTATGTTGTTGTTATTTTTTCCAACAAGATTCAGACTTATTAAATTAAAAATGATTTATTAACATTTAAGTATGTGCTTTTAATGACCAAGGAAATTTCCAGTTCAAAAGGAGTTCATGTTTTATCACTCAGAATGAAGTACATGTAGGAAGATAAGTACTTTACAAGCTCATAAGGAAATGCATGGTAAAACATTATTTATAAATCTCGGTTAAAACCCTTCCTGTCTATGTTAAAAACCCTCCTCCACTTTTTCCTGTAGGGAAACTTAGAAGGGCTTAGGTAACAACTTGAGTCACATTTAATTTTGTCACCAGTGTAGACCCAGCAGTACAGTCTTACTTTGGGTCTACACTGTTGTTTAATAATTCAGTTTACAGCAAATATCCCTATGTACAGCAAATGGACTTGCTCAATTTCAGAGAAAGACCAGTCCATCATACAATTTCTATGGGTTTATGATTAAATTCTACTTCTCACGTTCACGTGGGAAACTAAACATCTTAGATCAGTTTCCAATATACACATTTAAGTATACAAAGTGATTGGTTGTGTTTAGAAGATATCCTTCTTGGCTTTGTATCATGGCTCCAAGGTTATAAAGCTGAGTTTGGAAACCAGTCTCAAATCTCAAGCATCTGATTGGCTGAAATGGTGACCAGTCGCCATTTCAGCCAATCAGATGCTTGAGATTTGAGACTGGTTTCCATGCTCAGCTTTATAACCTTGGGCACTGTTCCCACCCAGTTCATGACGTTATTGTTGTTGAACAATTAACAATTAATTGAGGAAGATTAACATATTCTTGTGAAAAAGTGCATGAAAAACAGGAAGATATTTTACAAACTGCGTAAATCAATCGTTTATTGACAACTGTGTTATTATTCACTGTATGATGGCACTTTATTGATAACAGTGATCATTTATGCCAGTTTGTCATACACTGCATTGAACATTTTGTCTCTAGGAAGTGAAAAACGAGAGATATTAACTAAACTTGTTTGGATTTGTATAACTCAACTGTTAAAAATGGAACATTTTTACCACTGCTATGAAAGGTAAAATATAAGTTTTTATCTGCTTGCTGTGGAGACTGCGACTGTATTGATTTGTGTAAATCTCTAATCAGTTACCTGGCAACCTGAATAATTTAAAATAAACTGAAAATTGGATTTGTTCAGTGATAATGATTGCACTGGTTGTGATGGACTTGTTGATTTAATTAATTAATCTCGAAGATGGAGTAATGGTCACAGAATTTTTGTTTTACACTAATTAGTTGGTGGTGTCTATAGAAACCAAAATTGTAAATAGTGATGACAGTTTTTGTTTTCTGTGAAATATTAAATCTGCTTAAATATAGTGATGCTATTTTTGATAAAAACAAGTGACTTAGCATATCTTCATCATTCATTAGCAAAGATGCTAGGTATATAATTACAGAAGATTATTTTATGTTCTAAGAGAATCAGCATGTTATCATGTTTTTCTTTAGAATTTGTGAAACCTTTGTGTTGAGAAACATGGATTACAGGGTTTTGATAACTTTTCCATGTAATTATTATGTTCATTTTATCTTTCCAGATGCCATGATGTTACAACATGTGCCATGTTAGCAAGTTAATGTTTACTTACTGTTACAGGAACTGAGAGATTCATGGTAAGTGATATAAATTCTTAACACTTTACTCCATGGAATATGGCTGTTATCCCATGGTTGGATGGTTTAGATCAACATCAGCTAACACATCTGTGCCATCTGATCTGAATCTACACTATTCACTGTTAGATTCATTAGGATTTCTTTAAACCAAGAAGCAACCTGTGAAAATCCACATGTCTACACTTTTCGCATGTGATAAAACCAGTCTATATAGAGTAAAGGGTTAATAGCGAACAAAACAAAGTTTGGTTGGTGTTCTCTAGATCTATGAATTTTGCATCATTTTGTGACTTAGAAATGTAGGTGAAAAATGCAGACAAGAACATAAATGATGTGCTATTTTACACCATCAGTCAGTCATATTTATATCTGACAACAAGTGTTGACTAAGATCAACCTTAAATCTTTGGTGTCTGATCAGGGTCCACATTGATGACATTCCACATGGATTTGCAGGCTGATTTGGGTCTAAACTGATTAACCATGTAATTTAAGGTGCACCATGAGTGAGGAAAATGAGCTATCAAGACTAAGATAAAACCAGGGAGGGAAATTGATAAACAGCTATCAAAACTAAGAAAGAGCCGATTTAGAAGGTGTTTTACATATCTAGATCCTAAGGACTTAATTCATAATGTAGCCTCATTTATGTTGGTTAAGATTTAAAGATTAGATGTGGGTGGCTGTAATTACAAATTGTTGGTAGTTATTGAACATTTCAATAATTTGATCCTGTTCAGTTTAAGATAATCAATACTTGAAGATTATTTACAAATGTTCATTACAGTGTATATTGTTACCATTGATACTGTGAATGAATTTATTTTTGTGTACACAATTTTCATGAATTTAAGGTGATAGGAAATTTTATGGTGTGTTCATGAATTTGTGATTTTCAATTTTCTTAACCCATATAATTTACTTACAATACCAATTTTTTATTGGATTTAATTTTGAGGATCGATCTCCATGTGACCTTTATGAGAATAGGTTCATAGGTACACTACAAATATTAAAGCTTAAGCTTCATTAGCATTGTCGCTGCCCTCAACCCTTTACTCCAGAGACATGACCTTCATTGCAATGTGCAAACAGTGTAGATCCAGATCAGAATGCACATCCATGCCATCTTATCAGAATCTACACTGTTCACTTTAAGATTCAGTTGGTTATTTTTGACCAAGAAGTGACCAGTGTAGATCTAGATCAGCTGGCAGATTCATGCCATCTACACTGGTTGCCCAGGCTAAAAAACTTTATAAAAGGATAAAAGGGTTAAATATATCTGAATCTCAATTCAAGTTTGGACATTTTCAAACAATCATGGAATTCCTGTGCTTTGTAAGTACATTAATATTTGATGTGATTATATCAACTACAAAATTAATATCTGTCAATGGTTTGAGCTCAAAGTTTTTCCCAGTAGTACCAGCATCAGGAGTGTGCATGTTTGGGTGTTTATCACTCGGTATTGAATTCTCCAATGGAGAAATTAGTCTTTGGACATTATTTTGGGTATAAGGGGTGGCTAGGTAAAGCCATCTACCTTCCCGAAGCCACTTATAGCTAGCAAGCATGCTTTCTCACAACCATACATGGACTGACACCATGGTGAGGGGGAGGGAATTGTGATATACTGTCAGAAAACTTCATCTTATCATCATGTGAATTTGTGATGTTTCAGTTTCAACCAGTCCATAGTCTTATATTGGGGTGTATTAGAGATAATTGTTTATTGACTGAATTTATTAACTGAAAAGCAGACAGTGTTGACTGACAAGACTTATGGCTGAGTATGCTGATCTGGGTATTCACTGGTCCCAAAATAATGCACTTAACCCTTTCCTGGATATATACGCATTTTTACGCATGTGCGACCAGTGTAGATCCATGCCGTCTGATCAGGATCTGCACTGGTCGCATTTTGGTCAGAAATAACCTAATGAATCAAAAAGCGAACAGTTTAGATCCTGATCAGACGGCACGGATGTGCTGGCTGATCTGGATCTAAACTGGTCGCACATGCGTAAAAATGCGTATATATCCAGTAAAGGGTAAAGAGCATTATTTTGGGACCAACCGGCTGATCTGGATCTAAACTGTTAAGTTCGCCCTAGCAATAAAGGTGTATCTGTATGGGAAAGGGTTAAGGCATTGATCTTTCGACCCCAAAGGTCACCATGATATTTTATTAAACATTATTTGTCTACATTCCTTTGGATATTTTATATTGTTCATTTAATATGAAAGTAGTCAAAGTACAAAGAGTCATATGAAACTTTTCATGTTTACAGATAATTGTTAAACTATAATTGAAGTGTATCCTTGAAGATTAAATTTGAGTATGAGTCATTCATTGTTAATTCTATAACCATTGTAGTTTTCTGTTGTCTGTCCGTCCATTTGTGTGTCCATTATCCACACTTAACTAGAGGCTGACTTATAATTTTAGCCAATTATCAATAAAAGCAAACAGTGTGGATCCAGATCAGAAAGCATGAATGTGCCAGCTGATCTGGATTTGCACTGTTCGCCCATGGATAACAGTTGAGTAAACTGTGTAGGGTGAGCAGTGCGCAAGGTTATAAAGCTAAGCATGGAAACCAGTCTCAAATCTCAAGCATCTGATTGGCTGAAATGGCGACTAGTCGCCATTTCAGCCAATCAGATGCTTGAGATTTGAGACTGGTTTCCAATCTCAGCTTTATAACCTTCAGCCCAGTTTATGATTTGTCAGTTGTCTTGTTAAATAAATTTTCCTGTTAGTGATATTTGTGCATGTTATTACCACTTAGGATAGGCTTGTGGGAACATTTTAAGTGTTTGAATTAATTTGTTCTCATGAATAACACATGATCGAGAGAAAAACAATTGAAGGACACTCACAATATGGTCGATAGGAGATAGATTATATTTCATAGTGTACTATACTGGACTGGTGGTTTAAGATAAAAGGTCACTTATATTTATTACAGAGACAGAGAAACCTTGATACTGGATTAACTGTGTTTTGTCATGTGACTATGTGACAGTCTGTAATTTTATCATAAAACAGGAATAGCACATTTAATTTTTTTTTTCATTTTTTTTGCTTTTTAAGTCTGTTCTGTTTTATAGACATGTATTAACTTTAAGTAAGTAAATATGAGTACTATGACAGAATTTTATCTTGAAATTTGATTAGAAAGTGATTAGTTATATGATTGACAATAACTCTGGATTAATAAAAAGCATATGTGGTGAGTAACATATTTTTTGTATTAGTTGGGGCCTCGGTTCATTAAACTACGATTAGAGATCAATCTCATATCTCAACTATCAGATTGGTTGAAATGGAGACTACTTAGATTTGAGACTGGTCTCCAGTTTCAGTTTTATAATCTTGGGTGGTATGCATTTTAGTCATTCACATAATATGCTTTTTAAAAGAAAAATGACTTTTGTTAAGTTTAAAACAACATAGACTACTTGCAAGGTTGAATTTAAGCAGATATCAGACTGGAAATGTTTTTATATAGTGACAGAAATTCAACAGAAATATCAGTGTTTTATCACAATTATCACTTTGATTAGAATTTGATGAAAGGAAAATTGTATTCAAATTTGTCAAATACAGCTTAAATGTAAAACCCAAAATAAAAATGTCAAGGAAGACAAATATATGTACATACATGTATAACAGATGACTAAATTAATCAATTAAATAAATTTGAAATTCATATAAAATTGAATAACAAAATCACAAGCTGGCACCACATCAGTCTCTGTCGATCATACCAAATAACAATACTCAAATCGGGCACATTTTAATTTACCAATTTTTGACATTCCATTGGACAAGCGCTTGTCCCCCAGCCAATCATTTCTTAAAGGTGTAACCTTTGTTACCATTAAATTCTTTTTAAACTCCCCAAGGGATGTTAACATTTTCTGAAAGGGGCACTAATTATTTATAATAATTATTTTTATTCTAATACATGTATTAGGTTATGATGGTTTTTGGATAATCAATATGGATAAACTGATTTTTTCCTTAAAAAATAGGATGGGGGATATTACTATTGGTTGGGCATTTAAAGGGAATTTTAAGGTATTTGACTTGTTATTCTTAATGAGTAATGTTACAGTTTTGTTTCAGATGTTTAATTGTACAGAACTCTGTTACACGTGGCGGCCACCACCATTGGAAGAACTCTGCTACACATTGCGGCCACCGCCATTGTCCCCAGAGTCATATAGTGCATCAACGTACGATAAATTGCTGAGTTATGCCGAACAAGATCCAATATACAAACAATACCATGGTAAGTACTTGTTACATTCTGACCTGTCACCATTTCAGCTAACTAGATGCTTGAGATTTCAGACTGGTCTCCTGATTAAGGTCTTTATGTTGGGGCCCTGAAGATATTTGTAAGCCTGATTAAGTTTTTAGCTCACCTGTCACTTAGTGACAAGGTGAGCTTTTGTGATCACAATTTGTCCGTCCGTAAACTTTTACTTAAAACGACATCTCCTCTTAAACCCCTGGGCCAAAGTTGATGAAACTTGCCACAAATGTTCCTTGCATGAAGCTCTTCCAAATTTGTTCAAAGAAATCAATTCCATGCAGAACTCTGGTTGCCATGGCAACCGAAAGGAAAAACTTTAAAAATCTCCTTCTCTGAAACCACAAGGCCTAGAGCTTAGATATTTGGCATTTAGCACCCTCTAGTGGTACTCTACAAAGATTGTTCAAATTATTTCCCTAGGGTCAAAATTGGCCCCGCCCCAGCGGTCACTTCATTTTACATAGACTTATATAGCAAAAACTTTAAAAAATCTTCTTTTCTGAAACCACAAGGCCTAGAGCTTAGATATTTGGCATTTTGCAACCTCTAGTGGAACTCTACAAAGATTGTTCAAATTATTTCCCTGGGGTCAAAATTAGCCCTGCCCCAGGGGTCACTTCATTTAACATAGACTTAAATAGGAAAAACTTTAAAAATCTTCTTGTCTGAAACCACAAGGCCTAAAGCTTAGATATTTGGCATTTGGCACCCTCTAGTGGAACTCTACAAAGATTGTTCAAATTATTTCCCTTGGGTCAAAATTGGCCCCGCCCAAGGGGTCACTACATTTTACATAGACTTATATAGGAAAAACTTTAAAAATCTTCTTGTCTGAAACCACAAGGCCTAAAGCTTAGATATTTGGCATTTGGCACCCTCTAGTGGAACTCTACAAAGATTGTTCAAAGTATTTCCCTGGGGTCAAAATTAGCCCTGCCCCATGGGTCACTTCATTTTACGTAGACTTATATAGGAAAAACTTTAAAAATCTTCTTGTCTGAAACCACAAGGCCTAGAGCTTAGATATTTGGCATTTAGCACCCTCTAGTGGAACTCTACAAAGATTGTTCAAATTATTTCCCTGGGGTCAAAATTGGCCCTGCCCCAGGGGTCACTTCATTTTACAAAGACTTATATAGGAAAAACTTTAAAAATCTTCTTGTCTGAAACCACAAGGCCTAGAGCTTAGATATTTGGCATTAAGCACCTTCTATAGGAACTCTTCAAAGATTGTTCAAAATTTCCCTGGGGCCTAGAGCTTAGATATTTGGCATTATGCAACCTCTAGTGGAACTCTACAAAGATTGTTCAAATTATTTCCCTGGGGTCAAAATTGGCCTGGCCCCAGGAGTCACTTCATTTTACTTAGACTTATATAGGAAAAACTTTAAAAATCTTCTTGTCTGAAACCACAGGGCCTAAAGCTTAGATATTTGGCATTTAGCATCCTCTAGTTGAACTCTACAAAGTTTGTTCAAATTATTTCCCTGGGGTCAAAATTAGCCCTGCCCCATGGGTCACTTCATTTTACATAGACTTATATACGAAATCTTTAAAAATCTTCTCACAAACCACAATGCATACAGCTTAGATATTTGGTAAGTAGCATTGTCTAATGGATGTTTACTAAATTTGTTCACATTATGTCCCCTGAGCCAAAATCCACCAGCCCTAGGGTTCTCTTGGTTTACATATAGTTATATAGGAAAAACATGAAAATCATTTTTCTCCAAAACTAATAGGACTAGATCTTAGATATTTGCTGCTGAGTATTGTGTTGAGACCCTTTATCAACTTTGTTTAAAAGTTGGCCCTGAGGTCAATATTTGCCCTAGCATTATTTAAATGTTGGCTCTGGGGTAAAACTGAGAGTACTTTGTACTCAGGTGAGCGATTTAGGGCCACCATGGCCCTCTTGTTTATCTTGGGGCCCTGAAGATATTTGTAAGCAGTCTGGTTCAATACTGATAGAATAGATTTAATTAAATATTTTTTTTAAAAACCAGCATGTTATGTTCTGTTACCTAAATCTGAAATACCAATATTATAATCTTAAATGTTTAATTTTTAAACGAACCAAAATTCCACAACAACAACTTTGTTTGCCTGCTTTTAGAATGGTGCAATCTGCCGATGCCAATACGCAAGCACAGCTCGGCTTTTACAGGTATGCTATATTAACTGTTAATCAGAACATAAGCAAAGTAGACTCGGTTAGAATTCTTCCAATCTGTGGCAGGCTGTACATACAGTAAAATTCCTTTGAAATGCCCCTTGCCTAATAAATGTCTCCAGGTTAGTTATTTAGGAAAAAAATAGAAAATCATTTTTATGCCCCCGCCATGAAATGGCGACGGGCATTAAGAGTTGCTCCTGTCCGTCCGTCCGTCCGTCCGTCCGTCCGTCCGTCCGTCCGATATTCTCGTGAACGCAACTCCTCCTAAACTACTGGTGGGAATTTAATGAAACTTTACCACAATGCTTGGCTTGATATGTAGTTGTGCATGAAGGTGGGGTTTCGCTCTTACATGTTCCGTTCAGAAGTTATGGCCCTTTGATACTTCCATTTACATTAGTTTTAATAGGAATATATCTCGTGAACGCAACTCCTCCTAAACTACTGGTGGGAATTTAATGAAACTTTACCACAATGCTTGGCTTGATATGTAGTTGTGCATGAAGGTGGGGTTTCGCTCTTACATGTTCCGTTCAGAAGTTATGGCCCTTTGATACTTCCATTTACATTAGTTTTAATAGGAATATATCTCGTGAACGCAACTCCTCCTAAACTACTGGTGGGAATTTAATGAAACTTTACCACAATGCTTGGCTTGATATGTACTTGTGCATGAAGGTGGAGTTTCGCTCTTACATGTTCTGTTCAGAAGTTATGGCCCTTTGATACTTCCATTTACATTAGTTTTAATAGGAATATATCTCGTGAACGCAACTCCTCCTACACTACTGGTGGGAATTTAATGAAACTTTACCACAATGCTTGGCCTGATATGTTGTTGTGCGTAAAGGTGGGGTTTTGCTCTTACATGTTCTGTTCAAAAGTTATGGCCCTTTGATAATTTCATTTACATTAGTTTTATTCTTATATTTTGTGTTAAGCAAAATATGCATTTTGCCCATAACTTTAAAACTACTTGAGATATTGCCTTGAAACTTGAAATATATTTTCACCATCAAAATCTACATCATAACCAACAAGACCCATAACCCTGCTTCCAATATTTTTTCAAATTATGTCCCTTTTTCACTTACATTTTGTGTTAAGCAAAATATACACTTGGCCCTTAACTTTGTTATGAATGGAGGGATTTCAAAATAACTTGGCACAAATGTTCACCATGACAAGGTGGTGTATCGCATACAACACCCATGCCTGTAGGTCCAAGGTCAAGGTCACTGTTACTAAAAATAGAAATTTCTTGCAAAATTGTGTCGGCTCTGTAACTTTGTTATTTGTCATTGGATTTTTAAATAACTTAGTTTAATTGATCACCTTATTAAGACTGTGTGTCACATACATTCCCAAGCCTGTAGGTCCAAGGTCAAGGTCACTGTTACTAAAAATAGAATTTTCTTCTCCAGGCTGTAACTTTGTTATGAATGGAGGGATTTCAAAATAACTTGGCACAAATGTTCACCATGACAAGGCGGTGTGTCCGCACAATACCCATCCAAGGTCAAGGTCACTGTTACTAAAAATAGAATTTTCTTGTAATAGGAATATATCTCGTGAACACAACTTGTCCTACACTACTGCTGGGAGCTTTATGAAAAACCCATAGCGGGGGCATCCGTGTCCTTTGGACACATTTCTAGTTTAAATATCCAGTATTATTTCAGAATCTTGTATTAGAATAAAAATAATTTATATTAATAATAAGAGTCCTCTTACATTTAATATATAATGCCCCCTGGGACATTTAAATGGAATTTTATGGTATCTTTAAAGAAGTTGTACTTGAACATTTATTTACCCAGGGCGGGTAATCAAACTGCACCTTACCATGCATTTTGTAAACAAAAGTCCGCCATCTTGGATGAAAATTGGTAAGTTTTTTACTTTTACTCATTTAATAAATAACTCGTAAAATTGAGATATACCTAAGAACCTGCTACACATTTTTCCGAATCTTTTGGTACCTAGATGGAATATAAACTCCAAGTGGAAAACAAGTTACCTCGGTCATGGAAACTGAATCGGCGAGAAATGAGCAAGAATGTTTAGGGTAAAGTGCAGGTAAATTTGTCATTTTGTATGTTTTTCGCCAAGAAAGGTAGTTTTGTCTGTAATCACACGAAAAATTGAATTCCATTTTAAATTTCATGTCCCAAGACAACTTTTTTAGTCAAAGAAAACACTATTTCGCAGCAAAATGAGCAAATATCCTTTATGGTAAAGTGCAGTTCTGAAAATTAAATGATAAAGTGCAGTTGACTTTTTTCCTCAACTAAACAGAAAACATCGCCGTCGTATTTCCCTGACTTATATGACCATATAAACACATGTCCGACACGTAATCAATTAAAGAAATAAAATGTAACATTAAGGAGACTCCTCAATATCAAATTCCGGCTTAAAACATGTAATGTTTAGATCCGATCCTCTGAACTTTGGCTTGTTCAGTTGTCACCTGCCAACGAAAAACTCCGGGCTTGCGTATTTTTTATTGAATTAATTAACCTGGTACAAAAAAATCGTTTGAGTCAAAATAAAAAAGTAATATTGGCAGTGAAACAGCTTTTGCTTTAACGATCAGTGCCTGATTGTAAAATATTGAAAATATTCTTAATTAAACTTAACCATTATAGATATTTAGGAGACCAACACAGATAGTTTTGTATGCTAAAATTACCTGGAAATCGCTCTTTAATCTAGTTAAAAACGCATAATTGACAGTATCTAGGTTCCATGTGTTTCAGATCATGAACAACATATGTGAACATTGTGGAGCGCCATTCAATACACGTGCCGCAATGCGTGTCCATAGACCAGTCTTCTTTTTTATTTTGACTCAAACGATTTTTTTGTACCAGGTTAATTAATTCAATAAAAATACGCAAGCCCGGAGTTTTTCGTTGGCAGGTGACAACTGAACAAGCCAAAGTTCAGAGGATCGGATCGAAACATTACATGTTTTAAGCTGGAATTTGATATTGAGGAGTCTCCTAAGGCCATCCATCAGAAGGCGTTTCCGTACAAGTGTTGCGGTAAAGGTTTTAGGGATAAAACCGAACTGAGAAGACATAGGTTAATAATGTCCATTTTAAAGTATTAAACACACAAAAGTGAAACGCGTAATGCAAAATCGAACATAGTGGCAATGGGCTGTCAGATTCTTAATTAGATATCAATGGAATCGAGTCCTGTAGGACGCTTCGCCGGCGATCATACTGTATTCACCTAGGAATGTCTAGTTCTTCCTGATTAAACGTAAAAAGCATACATTTCAAATTGTATATTCGTTCCTCGCTACAAAGTTCCAAAGAGTTTTTGACCATTGCAATATAAAACAGACATTGCTGTGTTCACGTCCTTAAATCTCATAGTTCGCCTATTTATAGACCTTTATATATAATATTTGGCTGTAAGCATAAAAACATAAAAAGATGTTGGAATTGTTCCACAACTGCTTGTGTACATTTTACTTCTAGTACGCATATACAAATGTTAAGTATTATAATAAAATGTACATACATAATACTTGATTAATTTGTTAAAACCGTATACATTGTGTAAGTTCAGGTGGGCAACACATACATCACGCAAAACATGGAGCAAATAAGAAATTGTGTTTAATAGTTAATATTGTTAGGTCATTTGGTTTTTGAAAGAGGTGTGAGGATATATTGCCGATCTAAGTGTATTTTACTTGAACCGCAGAAGTGGGATAACACGACACTCAGACTGTCAATGTATCCTCACATGTATATCTATTCAAGAAACCTTATAATTGTTTGATTATACTGAAAAACCTTCGAACAATAGATATATAGAAAATATTGGAATTTAATAAATGGGGCTCATTTATTTTCAAACGGCACTCTTTCCACTGAGCCTCAAAAGTACACGTTTGACGTCGTGTTTTCATCTAAGTGACGTCTCTTCTAAATAGCTTAGATGGACTGCAGATTCGTTATTTTTTTACAATTCAGAATAATTTTCTTACTTTTAACATAAAACGTTCACACAATCATTCTCTGTAAAGATTTCAGTAAACCCTGAAAATACCAGTGAGCAAATAAGGCGATTGACTTTATGCATTTCCACGCAATTCAAAACAATATGGTGGAATACAATAAAATATATGGAGGCAAAAGCTGTTTCACTGCCAATATTACTCAAACGATGTTTTTGTACCAGCTATAAGAATTCAATAAAAAATACGCAAGCCCGGAGTTTTTTGTTCGCCGTTGAACAAGCGAAAGTTCACAGGAGCGGATCAAAACATTACATGTTTTAAGCCGGAATTTGATATTGAGGAGTCTCCTTAATGTAACATTTTATTTCTATAATTGATTACGTATCGGACATGTGTTTATATGGTCATATAAGTCAGGGAAATACGACGGCGATGTTTTATGTTTAGTTGAGGAAAAAAGTCAACTGCCCCTTATCATTTAATTTTCAGAACTGCACTTTACCATAAGGGATATTTGCTCATTTTGCTGCGAAATAGTGGTTTCTTTGACTGAAAAAGTTGTCTTGGGACTTGAAATTTAAAATGGAATTCAATTTTTCGTGTGATTACAGACAAAACTACCTTTCTTGGCGAAAAACATACAAAATGACAAATTTACCTGCACTTTACCCTAAAAATTCTTGCTCATTTCTCGCCGATTCAGTTTCCATGACCGAGGTAACTTGTTTTCCACTTGGAGTTTATATTCCATCTAGGTACCAAAAGATTCGGAAAAATGTGTAGCAGGTTCTTAGGTATATCTCAATTTTACGAGTTATTTATTAAATGAGTAAAAGTAAAAAACTTTCCAATTTTCATCCAAGATGGCGGAATTTTGTTTACAAAATGCATGGTAAGGTGCAGTTTGATTACCCGCCCTGTTACCGGAAACACTGTATTTGAACTTTCAATATGGATATGGCTTATATCCCATGTGAAACCAGGGTTGAAGGTTATAAAGCTGAGTTTGGAAACCAGTCTCAAATTTTACGAATCTGATTGGCTGAAATGGCAACTGGTCACCATTTCAGCCAATCAGATGCTTGGGATTTGAGACTGGTTTCCAATCTCAGTTTTATAACCTTCAGCCCTGATCAAGACAAGCCAGCTGCTTATCTGTGCAGTCTCATCTGGATCTTCATAGTCAGCTTCATGGTCAGAAATAGCTTTTTGAATTTAAGGGCAACTTGTTTAGATCCGGATCTGACTGCAGGGATGTACAGGCTGATCCGGATCTACATTGGTACCATAAAGGAAAGGGCTAAATGAAAAGAAATCAAGCATAATGATGAACAGGTAAGGGAAACAGCTGCATTGTCAAAAGATATCTAGGCACCTTGAAATAAGGCATATCCATAGGCTAAATCATTATGTAGTTATGTAGATTTTCTTCATTTATGCTATTTATTATTTAAATTTTTAAAATGAACATGCTTTATAAAGCTTTGAAAATAACAGAACTACTTCGCTGAGTTTGTTCATCAAGCAGTTTATGACATAAAAAAATGACAAAAAGGAAAGTTGCATATTGTGGATTAGCATAGCAATATGGTCATTAGTAAAACATCTTTTTGTTTATATATTTTACTTATGGCTTATAAGTCATTCAAATCTTTTTTCAAGAATGATATTTGCCTTTAGCAATATTCTGAGAACACAGATTATCTGCTCCATTTGCCAAGGATTTGTATCACCAAATTGTATTTATTTGTTTTTGCATATCAAGTGATAATTTTTTATAATTATCTAGAAAAACTGGGTACAAGTTGTTCCACATTGTTTCTTGAATACCAATAAATAATAATGGCCAGGGTTGTCAACTTCACTTTTCACAAAACACATTATATACTTCTTGGTTTTCTTGGTTTTGTTTTCGGTTATTTTAAAATTTTCTTTTCACCTGTCTTTTAACAGAAATTCAGTTTTATCTTTAAAAATCTATACGAGACAAACAAATGTTAAGGAAGTTAAACTTGTATGTGTCACAACATTTCTTACAAAAGGGGAATATAATCTCTTCCTCTTTTGACCATTGTGATCTTCTTATATTTTAAGAACAGGAAAAATGTTTAAAATTTAGAAAGAAGTTAGCCATGTTTTGAGGTGTTTTTTTTTTTTATAAAACATAGCAAAAACTATTGGCTAAGCTCAGCCTAGGGAGAGGTAGATAAGTTGATCAGCATCTGGAAAAGTTAATAAAAATAATAAAAAGAAGTTTTATCATCATAGAAATAATTTTATTAGTTGAGGAGTAGAGGGGAGGTTTATCAGTAAAGGGAGAAGTTGATTAACAAAGAGAGAAATTAGTTTTCAGAGGGAGAAGTTAAGAAGCATTGGGAAAAGTTGATCAGTAAACTTAAGAAAAAAGTTTATTGGCAGAGGGAGAAGTTGATCAGCACAGGGAGAAATCGATCAGCAGAGGGAGAAGTTGATTGGCAGAGGGAGATGTTGACCAGCAGAGGGAGAAGTTGGTCAATAATAGGAGAATTTGACCAGCAGAGGGAGAAGTTGACCAGCAGAGGGAGACGTTGATCAGCAGAGAGAGAGGTTGATCAGCAGAGGGAGAGGTTGATCAGCAGAGAGAGAGGTTGATTGGCAGAGGGAGAGGTTGATCAGCAGAGGGAGAAGTTAACCAGCAGAGGGAAAATCTGACCAGCAAAGGGAGAAGTTGATCAGCAGAGGGAGAGGTTGATCAGCAGAGGGAGAGGTTGATCAGCAGAGGGAGAGGTTGATCAGCAGAGAGAGAGGTTGATCAGCAGAGAGAGAGGTTGATTGGCAGAGGGAGACGTTGACCAGCAGAGGGAGAAGTTGATCAGCAGAGGGAGAAGTTGATCAGCAGAGGAAGAAGTTGATCAGCAGAGGGAGAGGTTGATCAGCAGAGAGAGAGGTTGATTGGCAGAGGGAGACGTTGACCAGCAGAGGGAGAAGTTGATCAGCAGAGGGAGAGGTTGATCAGCAGAGGGAGAGGTTGATCAGCAGAGGGAGAGGTTGATCAGCAGAGAGAGAGGTTGATCAGCAGAGGGAGAGGTTGATCAGCAGAGGGAGAGGTTGATCAGCAGAGGGAGAGGTTGATCAGCAGAGGGAGAAGTTGATCAGCAGAGGGAGAGGTTGATCAGCAGAGGGAGAGGTTGATCAGCAGAGGGAGAGGTTGATCAGCAGAGGGAGAGGTTGATCAGCAGAGGGAGAGGTTGATCAGCAGAGGGAGAAGTTGATCAGCAGAGGGAGAGGTTGATCAGCAGAGGGAGAAGTTGATCAGCAGAGGGAGAGGTTGATCAGCAGAGGGAGAGGTTGATCAGCAGAGAGAGGTTTATTGGCAGAGGGAGACATTGATCAGCAGAGGGAGAATTTGATCAATAATGTGAGGAGTTGACCAGCAGAGGGAGAATTTGACCAGCAGAGGGAGAATTTGACCAGCAGAGGGAGAATTTGACCAGCAGAGGGAGAATTTGACCAGCGAGGGAGAATTTGACCAGCAGAGGGAGAAGTTGATCAGCAGAGGGATAAGTTGATCAGTATAGGGAGAAGCTGATCAGCAGTGGGAGAAGTTGATCAATAATGGGAGAAGTTGACCAGCAGAGGGAGAATCTAATCAGCAGAGGGAGAAGTTGATCAGCAGAGGGAAAGTTTAATCAGCACAGGGAGAAGTTGATAAGCAGAGGGCCCTGTTGATCAGAAGAGGGAGAAGCTGATCAGCAGAGGGAGATGTTGATCAGCTGAGGGAAAAGTTATTCAGCAGAGGGAGAAGATGATAAGCAGAGGGAGTTGATCAGAATAGGGAGAAGCTGATCAGCAAAGGGAGAAATTGAGGACTAGACTACAATATGTTATTTTTCTCCCAAATCTCCTTAAGTCATTCTCTGGTATTAGAAGATAGGTTTGAATGTGCAGTGTCCTTATTAAAATCACTATATGAACTGTTCCGCATTAATTGACCTGAAATAAGCTGATACCTTCAATCTGAGCCAGTTCATACACTGTCATGGATTCTTTGCTAAGATGTCTGAAAAGTAAATCGGGTAGACACTGATCATACTTTCTGGTCATGAAAATGACATAAGTTGTGCTTATCATTGAAAGGTTAGGTGAATCATAACTGGCCAGACAGAGCTTATTTTCTTCAATCAATATCCCAAGTGAGAGAATGAAAAGAAGCAGATAACTAGAAAATGCAAGTTTTGTAAATGATGATAGAGTACTCTGATAACAGGCTCAGCATAGACTCCAATTGTTTATTAACAAATATCTACTGTAAAATTTGCAAGCCTGAATCTGTAGCAGCTTGGATCTGTTGCACAAAGACAATAAGGAATCTGTCAGTTGACATGCTTTGGTCCACCATGCTTGATCAGATAATTAATGGGTTTATGGTCAACCAGAGGGCCAGTTTAAAGCCATTACTTATACATCTCGTCATAGTACTTTAGAGGATATAAATAGTCAATTGTTGGTTTGGGTGACCATATTAGTAATTAATGTTTGTAATTTAGGGCATCAAAATGACATATCCATCATGATGAATGGTCATTCTTAATTATTTTAATTATTTCTAAAATTATTGAAATAACACTCCTTTAACCCTTTCCTGTGTATATACACAGTTTATCGCATGTGTGGATAGTGTAGATTCAGATCATCCGGCACATTGTGCCATCTGATCAGATTCTACAATGTTCCTTTTTTTTGGTCAGAAATAACCTAATTTAAATCAGGGCTGAAGGTTATAAAGCTGAGATTGGAAACCAGTCTCAAATCTCAAGCATCTGATTGGCTGAAATGGCGACCAGTCACCATTTCAGCCAATCAGATGCTTGAGATTTGAGACTGGTTTCCATGCTCAGCTTTATAACCTTCAGCCCAGAACTCAAATAGTGTAGATTGTGATCAGATGGCACAGATGTGCTGGCTTATCTTGATTTTCATTTTTTGCCCAAGCCAAAAGAAGTAACTATATAATGATGGAGGAAAGGGCTTAACAGCTGTGTTTTAAACTCAGTTTTAATTTTTACATGCTTTTATGTTAACTAAGTATAATTAAAGAAGTTTAAGAGGATTTTGAAGTTTGCTACGATTTGAGGGGTAAATGATTCTTGACATGCTTCCTTAGATAACTTCCTGTACTTCGAACAAATACATGTTTAGATAGCCACAATAACCGCAGCAATCCTGTACATGAAAATTGTTATTGAAATTGTCATTGCTTACTGGTCTCTTTTTATTGTCATTAGTTAGACTGGTTACAATAATTTTATCTGTGTTATCTCATAATTATGGGGCAGTTTTAGATTTAAAGCACTTGTAATTATATAGCATTGCTAGAGGCATCTGTTTACAGTGGCAGAAAGTCTCAGTAGTGGTTTCCAATGTTGCTTTTTCAGAATTTGAGAGTAGTTTATGTTGTAAAGTGATCAGTGCCCAAGGTTATAAAGCTGAGCATGGAAACCAGTCTCAAATCTCAAGCATCTGATTGGCTGAAATGGCGACCAGTCGCCATTTCAGCCAATCAGATGCTTGAGATTTGAGACTGGTTTCCAAACTCAGTTTTATAACCTTCAACCCAGTACATGTCATACTGAACATGAAATGCATGTTAGTTACAGTAACTACATCATCACCAACATCAACACTGTGGTCAGCATTAGAATCTTCATCCACTCTGACATCGTTTGTTAATCAGACTGGTGGCCTCGAGCCTTCAGATAATGATAATGAGAGTTCAGGTAAAATTGGTGTAAGACCGTTGAAAACCCAGCTTGCATTGTTGCTTAATTCAGTGTTTTTTGTTAACGTGAAGCTTGTAAATTATATGCTTGAAATAATATAATATCATATATATACATCAATGTTTAATGCTCTCCTTTCTGATACTTAGTTTCTCTCTCTTCTATTGTTTCGATCATACATTTCTTTTTTAACAGTTCCATGTACAGGCCTCGATAAATCCACTCGCATTAAATTGCGAGTGAAAGTTCACATTGGGCAGTAAAAAGTTGATCAAACTCGCCTGGCAGGGCGAGTAAGATTCTCTAAGTCCAAATGCTGCTTCTCTAAACATGAATAAATAAAGTTATTCGGTAAAACAATCAAACTGCAGACTGCATAAACTGTCAGAAGAAAACCGGAAACCGACATCATACCGAATGCACACCTGCCGATCGCGTATGAATAAAACATTGCCGAATGCTACTATCGTTATGGAGTTAATCGATTAATAATTCATTGAAGCAGATTGCGTTAGAATTTTAATAAAATATTAATACGGGCTATTTCTAAGATTATATATTAAAGTAATAAAAACTATTATTATCAATTTATAATTGACTAAGCCGGTTATGCCGATACAGACTGATTTTTCTCGCCTAATAATCGCGCACCAGAGGCTTGGTCAAAGAACATTGTACTGATAATGAAAGATGTAGTTTAAAGAAATTTAACTAGTAATCACATATTGTGGAGTTTTCTTTAGAACTAGGTAAATATTTATGTACAATATAAAAAATACACAATATTAAAAACAGCCATATTATGTTGACCTGTGTGAAAAACAGTTGTATTATGTCCTGGATTACTTGCTGTCCAAAATAAAGGAATGTTATGATGGTCAAAAGTAAAAATTCAAGTTCACAGTGACCTATTCTTAAGAATTTGTTTTTAGTTAACAACAGCGTGACCAACAGTCCCCACACTTGGTATAAAGATAGTGTAAGGTCTGTAAATGACCCTACTTGGTTCTTAGGGACAAAGTCACATGACTATAAATAATTTTTATCCCCCGCTGCGTAGGGGGGAGGTGGATATAGGAATGGTCTTCGTCCTTCCGTACCTGCACAATTCGTGTCCAGTCCATAACTTTTCAACCCCTAGAAGGAATTCCATGAAACTTTACTCAAATGTTCTTCCCATCAAGACGACGTGCAGAACCCATGTTCCAACCTGCCCGGCTCAAGGTCAAGGTCACCAGTGGTGTTTGAAGATTTGAACTATGTATTTCATGTCCGGTTCATATCTTCTGAACCCCTAAAAGGAATTTCATGAAACTTTACTCAGATTTTCAAGACATCATGCAGAACCCATGTTCCAAACTGGCGGGCTCAAGGTCAAGGTCACCAGTGGTGTTTGAAGTTTTAACTATGTATTTCGTATCCAGTTCATATCTTCTGAACCCTTTGAAGGAATTTCATGAAACTTTAGTCAAATGTTCTCCTGATGTGCAGGACCCATGTTCCAACCTGGCTGGCTGGCAAGGTCACCATACATGCCAAGTCTCACGCCGTGAGGTAAAAATTCACGGAATTTTACCCACCCTCACAGTCTAACGAATAAAAACCAAAAATCACGTATTTTTGATTATTTCTCTTTAAAAAAATTGTCATCTGCAGGGCAATTTTCAATATCTCCAAAAAGTCTGAGGATCGCTTATTCGAAATGAAAGTGCTTGATTGACAGTGATTATATTGGAAATTATGACATTTTGTTATTTCATCTGCTTCAATTACCCTGGGGCAATGGATTAACATCCCATGTTAGAAAAGGTGTTATTCAATTATCTTTTCTTATTAATTGATATGTTTACTCAAACATCTTTATGTCTCAGTTGGGGTACAATTTCAATGCAAATGTTACAGTTTTCGGCTATGGATGGGTAAACGTCTACGGGCATTACTTTGAAGGTGTTAATTGTCAAGAGTTTTGGTTTTAATTGGCATGTTGAAGCATTAATCCAAGGTGAATAAAAAAAAGATTTGTCAACCTTTTTGGTTCTTCTCTCTTCTTTCTGTAAAGCTACAAGAATTATTTTTTATGCAAATGTAACTCTAGACTTTCTTCATAAATGCCAAGTGAGTAATTGCCCTTAGTGGATAACTAATGGCTTGAATAGAATGAATTTTCAGTGGACATTTTTAAAGTAAATTTGGCATAAAGATTTTAATCACAAATATTTTATTTGATTTTGAATGTGATTGTCTTGTAACTTCATTAAATAATATAACTGACTGTAGTTACTTTTTATAAAAAAAAGATATAGGTATATAAGAACATTTAAAATATACTATGTTTCTACATGCTTTAGAAAATCTCACTTATTTTTGCTCAAAGCTAACTTAAAAATGTCACTTGTCTCACTTAATTTTTTTTCGATACCTGGCATGTATGGGTCACCAGTGGTGTTTGAAGATAAGAAACCATGTATTTCGTGTCTGGTTCATATCTTCTGAACCCCTAGAAGGAATTCCATGAAGCTTTAGTCAAATGCTCAGCCTATGAAGACGATGTGCAGAACCCATGTTCCAACATGGCTGGCTCAAGGTCAAGGTCACCAGTGATGTTTGAAGATTTAAACCATGTACTTCATATCCGGTTTATATCTTCTGAACCCCTAGAAGGAACTTTATGAAATTTTATTCAAATGCTCAGACCATGAAGACGATGTGCAGAATCCATGTTCCCACCTGGCCAGCTCAAGGTCAAGGTCACCAGTGATGTTTGAAGATTTGAATTTTTGTGTCTGGTTCATATCTTTTGAACCCCTAGAATGAATATCATGAAACTTTTATCAAATGTTTAGCCCATCAAGATGATGTGCAGAACCCTGGTGATGTTCCAACCTTTCTGGCTCAAGGTCAAAGTCATTGAAGATTTGAATTATGTTTTTTGTGTCCGGTTCATATTTTCTGAACCACTGCAATGAATTTTATCAAACTTTAGTCAAATGTTCATTCCACCAAGATGATTTGCAGAACCCATGTTCCAACCTGGCCAGCTGAAGGTAAAGGTCACTAGTTGTCTTTGAAGGTTTATACTAAACCATGTCTTTCATATTTGCTCCATAACTTTCAAACTGCCGGAGATATATTTGATAATTTGCAATTAAGCATCCATAACCTTTCCAACATTCCTGCATGCGGCGGGGATATTGCTGTCCTTCCGACTGCCTTGTTGAACTTTCTATCATTAACTGAATCACTGTTGGATCACCTGTAATGAAAGTTTTCCTTGAACAGTAGTTGGTCAGTAATCAGACCAAAAATGGGTGTATATGCCTACTTCACCATGCTGTTATTCATTATTATTTACATGATGCAAACTGTGTCAGAATGCATGCACAAAGTTATATTCACACTTCAACTTTGTCCTATACGATGAAGTATTAGTCATCTTAGGAATCATAATCTCTGATGATAAACAGTGTGACATATTACTTTAAAAAGCGTAGAACTGTTTACAATTTATTGGACGCCGCTCAATCTTTTGGCGTATGATGTTGCCGAGAACAAACCTTTTGCCACAAGTTGCTTCGAAAAAAGCCGTCATTTACTTTGTCATCAACGTTGCTGTTCCAACAGCCATTTGAAAAAGCTATAATATCACAAATTATTCTAAATAATTTATGTATTAATTAGAAGTTTTATGTGTATACATACAACATGTACAAGGATTGAATCGATATTTGATGTTTTTCATTTGGGTATGAAAAACAGTTGGATTGTTTAAACTATGTCATAATTCATGCAGAAAGTTATGTGCATCAGAAAGAAGCTGAATTTTATAATGTTTATCACATTAAGCCATTATATCTGTAACCAAGTATTTCAGGCAATAAACTCTTTATTGCATAATTTTGAAATTTAATTATTTTAAATTTTAAAATATAGAAATTCTTATTAATTGATTTTAGTTATTTAGAAATATGTTACTTAACATCTTAAATTTAAGTAAATATTAAAATATTTTCAAGTTATCACCTTATCAAAGAAGTTTTAATTAAGTCAAGCTGCTTAGGATTTTAGCAGCTTGCACTTGGTATTTGCTGTATAAGCAATTCAGAATATTTTGTTGATTAAGTGTGAAGCCATCATAAATTGTTAAGTAAACTCTCCAAATTGAGCTAAGGGTTTCACATATTTTGTAACATAACTTTTCATTGGATAATATGTTACTTTCTTTTAAATTTTCATTGGTTAATTTATGTTTTAGGGTTTTGTCTTAGAAAACCTTAATATCAATTTTAGAATGTATTTTTAGTCTTAAGAAAGTTTTCAACAAGTAAAGTCGTACAAAACGTCTTCATTGTATTAACAACTAAAAGTTAGAAATTTGGTGCTTGTCTTTAGATGTGTTCATCGTTGTGGAATTGGAATATTAGAATAACTTTAAATATTATAGTCCACCAGAATTAAAAGGAATTTAGAACTTTACAAATGGAGTTATAATTTATTCACCTGTTCCCAGTAAATAGTTGGGGACAGGGTTGAGCTCGTGACCAAGAGACCCAAAACGGTGGCTGCGCCGCTTAAGCCAGTTTTTCCCCAAAACGCTTAATAAGCTCGGACATTTGATTAGTGGCCACCGACCAACGGTCACAGCTTTGTGGTGAGAGAATCTCGTGGTATCGAATCGATTTCACTAACAGAAAGTGAATTAAACGCATAAAACTGGGTAAATCATAGAAGTGCTTGAAATCTGACTATAATACAAAGGATAACTTAAATGTTGGTGCCAAAACTGACAGAACATTTCTGAAGGAAAAAATTAACAAAGAAATTATAACAAATTGGGCAGTTACACAACGAAAATCTGAGGAGCAACAAATGACAAACTGACATTAAATGTTTATAAAAGCCAGAGACTCTAACAGTCCCGCAACCAAAACCATATAGAAGTGTAACCAGGGAGCCAAACCAAATAACTTTGGAGAAGCCAAAAACCATACTAGACACTGGAGCCAGGATTAAGGAACGAAGAAAGAAGATGACATAAAGTGAAAACTGTGCTTAGAACTGAATAAAGTTGTTGGTAAGTGAAGTTTCAACATTTGGTGCTATATTGTTTTGCCTATATTGCAAACAGTTGTAAAAATCAAATCTATTTATTTATTTTATATAGAACAGCATTTACATACTTTACAGATTCCTCTATAAATAGTATTTATTTCATAACTTAAATTTTGAGTTGAATTTACAAGCCTTTATAAATTTGTAAATTATTGTTACCTAAATTATTTATTTCAGTATAACCTTTACAATATTTATTAAATTATAGTAATTTTCATACAGATTGTTTTAACTTAAAATTGAAAATAAAAAGACACCTTTTAAGTGCTGGAAGTAATTTTGTTTTGCAAATTTGTAAAAATAATTATAGGCAATACTTAAATTTACATAGCTGGTAACAGACATATATTTTGAAAGGTTATTTTCACTTACCAGATAAAAGTTAGTTTTACTGATTTTACAGTATATTTATTATTGGTTAAATACAATTTATTTATTCAGTTACTATTGAATTTTAAGTGCTTTTGATAAAATGGCTCCGTCTAAGTATCAGGCTCCTTGGCAGTGCTCTAAACAACAGTGCTCTAGCATCACTCATGATTGTGAGGTCAAACCCTCTATCTCTCTAGTTTCCTCTTTAGACAAACATTCTAAAGCCTTTATTCAAATTGAGAATCAACAGTACAGGTCTCTTTTTGATTCGGGTGCTGGCATATCTTGCATTAGTGAGAAAATTGTGCAGAAATTACATAAAAATCCCCAATATGATAGTGCTACTATTCAACATGTCTATGGTGTATGTGGTGAGATTCATTCTGTGCTAGGGACCATCACTCTTACCTTTCTTATTGATGGTTTCCCCTTTGAACACACTTTCCATGTCTTTCCTAAGCTGCACGAACCCATTATTATTGGTCGTGACTTTATGCAGAAGGAAGGCATTCAGCTGAACTTTCAGACTAATTCTATTTCTTTCCAGAAAGATCAGCCTATCACAATTTCTCTCATTTCTGATTACCTATCTAAAACTGACTTTGGAAAAACTCTTTCAACTCATGTTATTCCACCTCATTCTGAATTTCTATTACCCTTAAAAACTAAGAAATTCAAGGATGGAGACATTGTGCTGTGTGAGCCACCACAACACTTGGCCAAAGATGAACTGGCAGGAGGCAAATGCTTATCTAGAGTGTTAGATGGCAAGGTTCATTACCGGCTGATGAATCCAACTGCTCTTCCTATTTTTCTTAAACCTAATACTAGAGTTTCTGTCCTTTCTGAAATAAACTTCTCTACTATCAAACAGGTTACTGATCATGAAAAGACTCCAAGTGCCTGAACATTCTGAATCTGTGAATTCTATAAATGCTGAAATTCTCTCTGATCAGCAATACATTGACATTGCTGAAGACCTAGGCATCAATCTAGATGACAGTGATCTCACCACAGACCAAAAGAGAAAACTCCTTATCTTCATTGGCAAAAACAGAAGTTCTTTTGCTAAAGATTTTTCTGAATTAGGAGTTACTCATCTGCACTCGCATAGAATTGAAACTGGGGACCATAAGCCTATCAAAAAGGCTCCCTACCGGCAAAGTCCTGAAATGCGCAGAGAAACTGAGCGCCAGGTTAAAGACTTGCTGGATAATGGTTTCATTGAGGAATCAGACTCCCCTTGGAACAGCCCTGTGGTACTCGTGAAAAAGAAAAATGGTGAATGGAGATTTGCGGTTGATTACCGAGAACTTAACAAAGTTACAGAACCTATCTCTTTCCCTATCCCTCACATCTCTGATATCTTTGACACTATCGCCGATGCGAAAGCGGAGGTATTCTCTGTTCTCGATCTAAAGAGTGGTTTCTGGCAAGTTCCCCTTGATCCAGAGACTGCTCACAAATCTGCTTTTGTTACTCATCAATCTGTTTATTCTTGGACGCGCCTCCCATTTGGCCTTATGAACAGTCCGTTAACATTTCAGAACTTAATGAGTAAAGTTCTGAAAAACCTCAACTGGAAAATAGCTTTGGTCTATGTTGACGACATCTTAGTCTTCAGTCGCAACTTTGACCAACATCTTTCTGATCTCTCTCAAGTCTTCTCTAATTTACGCTCTGCAAATCTCACTCTCCAACCCACCAAATGTAAATTCGCCACCAAGGAAATCGAGTACCTAGGACATATAATTTCTAAACATGGGATAAAAGTTAATCCACAGAAAACTCAGGCAATTGATGAGTATCCACGCCCAAAGACTGCCAAACATATAAAATCATTTCTAGGCATGACTTCATATTACAGAAAATTTATAAAGTCTTATGCTAAAATAGCTGGACCATTAAATGCACTTCTGAAGAAAGATGCAAAATTTGTATGGACACAAGAATGTGAAGACTCATTTAACACTCTTAAAAAAGCTCTTACTTCTGCTCCTATTCTTGCTTTCCCTAAATTTGATAGACCTTTCATTCTTGCAACTGACAGCTCTGATCATTCTATTGGTTATGTACTGTCCCAACTGGATGATGAAGGTCTGGAGCATCCTATCGCGTATGGCGGAAGAGCTTTACATGGCCATGAAACAAGATGGCACATCACTGATAAGGAGGGGTTGGCATTGGTTGAAGCTGTGTCACATTTCAGACCATACCTTGCCAACAGCTTCTTTACAGTGTACACAGATAATGTTTCTGTAAAGTGGCTTAAGCAAATAAAGAATTGCCAAGGACGTCTCGGAAGATGGGCACTCTCATTACAAGGGTACAATTTCGAGATAGTTCACAAGGCATCTCAAGCTAATGGTAATGCAGATGGACTCTCTCGTCGCCCCTACACTGAGGTCAAAGAGAAAAGTGGCACAGAACTAAATGACACAAGTGAAGCAGTATGTCAGCTCATAGACCAACAGTCTAATGAACTGGCTGCTGTAACACTTGTTTACAGTCATGACCAAGTTCTCACTCCATCTGTGGCACCAGCCACTGCTTGCACTGAGACAGCACCAAACAATGAAGATGAAGACTCGGAACAGCAGGGCTCAGTAAATACTGATGACCAAATTAAACAAAACATGGATTTAATATTTTTACAAAGAGATGATGAATTTTACAAAAACATCATAAAATATAAATTACAGAAAGAATTACCCGATGATATGAAGAAATCAAAATTAATAGTTGCAGAATCAGAACAGTATGAAATTTCGGACTTGGGTGTATTATTACATTTGTACACACCAAGAACAAAAGGAATCCCCAAGGATGAAAAACTTATTACTCAGGTGTGTGTGCCCTCAATTTTAAGGGATGATTTATTAAAATCCTATCATGACAGCTTAGCTGGTGGCATGCACCAAGGATTTGAAAGAACCTATGCAGCATTACGGCAGAAATATTATTGGCCGTCCATGTTTGGAGACTGTCAGAAATATATACAGTCCTGTGAAGAATGTCAGAGAGTAAAACGTGACATTCATGGCAAACCGCCACCTCTACAACCCATGCCTATTGTTGACTTGTTTCAACGTTGGCACATAGACATTTTAGGAGGTCTCCCAACTACAAAGGATAAGTACAAATATGTCCTTCTTGTAGTTGACAGCTATTCCAAGTGGTGCGAAGCATTCCCACTTCGCACACAGGAAGCCACGGAAGTTGCAGCGGTGCTCTTTCGAGAAATAATATGCCGCTATGGAGCCCCTAATGTCCTTGTGTCAGACAGAGGACAGCAGTTCTTATCAAAACTTGTCAAAGCTCTATGTGAGCTATTTCAGATCACACGGTTCTATACCAGTTCATACCGGCCCTTATTAAATGGCTCAGTAGAGAGAATGAACAGTGTGATCCTTCAGTCACTTAGACTATACTGTAAAGGACAGCAGGACGATTGGCCAGAGCTACTTCCCTCTATAATGATGGCCTATCGGATGACCCCTGCTACCCAATCAACTCTTCACTCTCCTTTCTTTTTACTATTTGGCAGAGAAATGCGTCTTCCTATAGATACTTCTCTTACTCCCAAATCTACTCTTTCTGCTTCTTTCAAAACTCATTTGGCCCAAGTTCTTCAAAATTTGGACATGTCTAGGAAAATAGCTGCTGAAAACATCAAAACTGCACAGGACAAATACAAACAGCAGTATGACAAAAGGAGTCAGGAAACTAAGTACAGACCTGCCGACAGGGTATGGCTGTACTGTACAAAAGTACCTCCTGGCATGGCTCCCAAACTGCACAAGAAATGGGTAGGACCATACTATATAGTCGTAACTGGTCCCAACAACACTTTCAAACTAAGGCGCTGCAGTGACAACAAAGAGGTTAAAGTTTTGGTCAATGCCACACGCCTCAAACCGTACTTTGACCCCAATGACAGGCCAACAAATCCACCGCCAGGTTATGAGCATCTGGAGGAACCACTAAATGCTGAAGAGATACCCTTGGAGGAAGAAATCCCAAATCCAGCTCCACAGCAAGAACCCTCAACATCACGTGGTAAGCAGGCAGCAAACCCAAAATTTAAAGCTAGGCCCAAAAAGTCCAAAAACACCAACACTGACACTCAAACTGCTCAAGCACAACCAAGCATTCCGCAACAGCAACAAACAAACACTCCACAGCAACAACAACAAAACATTCAGCAGCACTCAAATCAGCAGCAGCAACAGCACAATCGCAATTCACACGAACTCACTCAAATCAATCAAACACCCAACACACAGCTTCAAGAGCCATCAACTTCAAACAATCAAAATTCACAACTACCAAACACATCCACTACACAGAAATTCAAAACAGAAGACATAGACAAAATCATAACTTCCAAAAGGAACAAAGACACACTCTATTATAGGATAAAATGGAAGGATTCTACAAAACCCAGCACATGGGAGTACGCTTCCACAATTCCTGATGTTTTCATCAGAGAATACCATGTCAACAGGACTATGTCGGGCAGAAAAAGAAAGCGCCCCCTCCAAAACCATAAATTCTTCGACAGGTTGCCACCAAATGTCAACTTTGTAAAGCCAACCAGTAGGAAACCATTTATGACAGGTTACAGGGAAACTTATGACCTATCAAATCAAGAAATCTATAGTCATCAACCTGGATTTCACCCTGTTACCTCAAGTTCTGGAGTTCCCTTTAAAATATCAGAGAGGAAAAAGCAAATGCAGCCGTACCTAAATTCACTGTTTGACTGCCTACAACAGGTAGATTATGAAAACTGGCAGAGTAAAACTGCTCTTCTTGATGATGGACAGCCAGTAGAAGCTAAAATGATCAGAGCTGTCATCACAAATGATGAAACAAACCCTCTAGATTCTACTTTCTTCAAAGTCTTTCTTGTTGACTCTCGAGAACCTGTCTGGCTTCCATTTTCTCAGGCCCCAATCAAGTGTGTTAGGCAACTTTTGTATAGAATTGCTGCCAAGATCAGCCAGCCTGGTAAAATTTTCAAATCAAATAAGAAAAAGTAAACCAGTATTAGAAGATAAATTTTTGTTTTGAGTTTACAGTCTTATATGCTTACTTAGATCTAGATCTAGCTGATAAATATTATTTTGTTCAGTTCTGTATTTCAGCACACACTTAAGGTTGTCAAGTTTTGCAGATTTTATTTGTTGTTTACAAGTAATAGCATTTTCACAGTTAAATATTACAATTTTTATTTACTTAAAGAATTGGTTTCCTTTAAAGTGGAATCTGGAACTTGTGTTTAAACAAAAGACTTTTATGAAAAAAAAATATGATTGCTGTTCATTACAAAAATATTTGATTATGATAGTGTATTTTACAAATACAACTGTTTTCAATTGGGTGGAACAATGTCCCACAAAATGTTGAATATTTCACATTACCATAATACTAGTGTGAATTAAATAAAATCAAAGCACAGAAATTTGTGACATTTAACAGTAAAAGTGAATAAAATGAAATTAAAGCACATAAATGTGAAAAGTGAATAATTATTGAAGCACAGAAATTTGTGATATTTTACAGAGTGTTAACTTTAAATGCGGGAGGACAGATGAAAAAAGGTTACATTCCCATACTGAACGTCCTACTCGAATAAATATTTATGAGAATTCTTCAGATTTGAAGAAAATTATATTCGTTTGTGAAGACAATACAGTGGAGATCCAATATAACGCGGTCTGTGGGGTCCATCCCATCAAATCGCGTTATTATCGGATTCGCGATATTCGCGGGACATAGAACTTACGCTATGCTAGGTCCATACATGTATTACTCGTATCATTTTATCGTTATTTGAAATAAAATCCTTTGTTTCCATGTTGTTTTGTTTTATCTAACAGGTGCTATAAAATTATTACTTTGTGAAATTAACTCACAAAAGTTTATTCTGCGGGCGTTTGTCATATGCGGAACTCATGTATTTGTTTGACCTGAACGCTGTTTTGAAGGTAAACAATACGCGTGAAAACTTTGAACTTAAGTTTATATAAGAACATGGTAAAGCTACTCAAAATGTCAACAGGTTCTCAACACATGTCAAATGTAGGCATGAGCTTCTCAAATTAGAAGCCAATTAACAACATCAGACACCTTTGTCATTTTATCTGCAGTAGGTGCGAAAAACAACCATTCAGTTACCATTTCGCGTAGGTGATTAGGTGCCCCAGTGTTTGTACAACAATTTATTACTTAACAATTTTATGACAGTTTGATATTTTAATAAACGTAGGTAACAATCAACAGATCATAAAGGAACATTTCACAATTTTTTCAATGATTTTCAATACGTTAATGAACGAGCGTCATTGTCTTTATCGATTAACGCGGTATTTACGTCGTTACTTCCCTTTTTTTCCCTTTCCAAATATACGAAAATGGCCGTTGATAGAATTTTACTAACTTTTATGAATAAAAAACGGGGTCCAAGGGTCGGCCGCGTTATACTGGATTTCACGATATAGCGGATCGCGATATAGCGGAGCTCCACTGTATTCAAGTTATATTACATACTGAATGTCGGACACAAAACAAATCTTACATATGATACATAATTATGATATCATAATATAAATTTAGTGAAAAAGTGTTGTGAACAAAATGTTATTCACACAAAACTATACTTAATGTGATTGAAGACTTTAAAGTTCCATGACATACTTAAGTTAGTCACATCGGACAGTTTCATCACCAAATGCAAAAATGCATATGAATAAAACTACAGTGCCAAAGAAGCATAGAACCATACTCCTGTGTTAGATCAAGTGACAGTCAAGTAAAGTTATACTACAGATCTAACCATAGATACAGTTGCATCAAGCAAATAGTTATTATTATTTGTGATTAAATAATCACAAGGCTTATTAGTTAAAGTCTCATGCCATACTTAAGATAAAGCCAGCAAGTATACAAATATATGTGTTATGAAGACTGCAATTCTATGAAATTGTTGTTGCATTTTTACTTTATTATTGTGTTATTATTTGTCTCAATTCAGACAATAACAATGTTTTCTATTCAAATGTACTTTTATCAGACAAGATATACAGTCATTTTATAGAAGATAAAAAGTTAAATGCTGCTTCTTCATGATCATATCATATGAATATTATAGAGCTCTTGTATATAACTTAAAAGATATTACCATAATTTTATGATATTAATTGCATATTCTAAAGAAAAGAAGACTTTGAATTAGTGCTAACTTTGTAAATAAACAGCAAAGTCATAAAAAAATGCAAAAGAAAAAAATATAAATATATAATGTATGAATCTATGATGTATGTTTGTGTGTGTATTAGGCCGGCAAAACTGAATGTATTGTAACTGAATGTGTGTTATTTCCATTGCATTATGTTTTAACAAATGTCAATATATATATTTCATGGTTGATAACAAATGTTAAAAAAAATATATATATTTCATGATTGAGGACAATCATTTTTTCAAGGAGAGGTAAAGTGTAACCAAGTATTTCAGGCAATAAACTCTTTATTGCATAATTTTGAAATTTAATTATTTTAAATTTTAAAATATAGAAATTCTTATTAATTGATTTAAGTTATTTAGAAATATGTTACTTAACATCTTAAATTTAAGTAAATATTAAAATATTTTCAAGTTATCACCTTATCAAAGAAGTTTTAATTAAGTCAAGCTGCTTAGGATTTTAGCAGCTTGCACTTGGTATTTGCTGTATAAGCAATTCAGAATATTTTGTTGATTAAGTGTGAAGCCATCATAAATTGTTAAGTAAACTCTCCAAATTGAGCTAAGGGTTTCACATATTTTGTAACATAACTTTTCATTGGATAATATGTTACTTTCTTTTAAATTTTCATTGGTTAATTTATGTTTTAGGGTTTTGTCTTAGAAAACCTTAATATCAATTTTAGAATGTATTTTTAGTCTTAAGAAAGTTTTCAACAAGTAAAGTCGTACAAAACGTCTTCATTGTATTAACAACTAAAAGTTAGAAATTTGGTGCTTGTCTTTAGATGTGTTCATCGTTGTGGAATTGGAATATTAGAATAACTTTAAATATTATAGTCCACCAGAATTAAAAGGAATTTAGAACTTTACAAATGGAGTTATAATTTATTCACCTGTTCCCAGTAAATAGTTGGGGACAGGGTTGAGCTCGTGACCAAGAGACCCAAAACGGTGGCTGCGCCGCTTGAGCCAGTTTTTCCCCAAAACGCTTAATAAGCTCGGACATTTGATTAGTGGCCACCGACCAACGGTCACATATCATATCACTGCTATTAAATCATAACTGCATAAAGAGGATTTTATTTGTACAGACAAGAACAGCAACTCCAGGTTATTCAGCTTCAAGTAATTCTTTCAAATGTGTTGAATGTATATACAGGTCTTAACTAACAAGCTTACAACTGTATTAATGTTATACATGAGTGAGATCACAGAAGGACTTGCTGATGCTTTGCTATAGTTGAGCAGTCTATTACTTCAAAAATGTTGAACATTATAGTTCACTTATTTCTGTAAACATTTAACATGATTTAAAACATACATGAAATGTGTTTGTTTGTGCTGAGCTATAATTATGCTGCTGTGAAGAATATTTTTGTTAAGAATTAAAAAAAAAACGGTCATTTATTATACCCCCACAAACAAAGTTTGAGGGGGTATAAATGAGTGAGCTTGGTCGGTCGGTCAGTCGGTCAGATTATTCGTTTCCAGATGATAACTCATGAAAGTTTCGACAGAATTAAATAATTTTTGGTACACAGGTATATCGTCATAAGATACAGGTCAAGTCCGATTTTGGGGCTGGTGGGGTCAGTGTCAAGGTCACTGTTACTAAAAATAGAAAAATGCTTTCCGGACGATAACTCCTGAAAGGTATCAACTATTTAAAAATATTTTGGTACACAGCTGTAACATCACAAGATACAGGTCAAGATCGAATTTGGGGCTGGTAGGGTCAATGTCAAGGTCAGTTTGACTAAAAATGTATAAAATGGTTTCCAGATGATAACTCATGAAACACTTCACAGATTAAATCATGAAACACTTCACAGATTAAATCCTTTTTTGATAAATAGATGTAACATCAGAAGATACAGGTCGAGTTCTACTTTGGGGCCTGTGGGGTCAATGTCAAGGTCACTGTTACTTAAAATAGAAAAATTGTTTCTGGACAATAACTCATAAAATACTTCATAGATTTAATTATTTTTTGGGACACAGATGTAACATAACAAGATACAGGTTAGGTTTGACTTTGGGGCCTGTGGGTTCAAGGTCAAGGTCACTGTTATATAAACTTCAAAACTTCATTTCCACTCAGTAACTATAGCTTGGAATGAGATTCTTAAATGAAATTTGGTGTATTGGTTGTTTTTGTGAAGATGACTTTTGGGATTGAAAGTAAGGCCTGTGGGGTCAAGGTCACTGTTACTAAAAATAGAAAAAAAACTATAAATGCTCAATAACTTTGGTTCGGAATGAGATATTGTGATGAAGATTGCTATATTGGTATTGAAATTGGGCCTGATGGGGTCAAGGTCACTGTTCACTGTTACTAAAAATAGTAAAAATGGTTTCTGGATGATTTCTCATGAAAAGCTTCACATAATTATATAAACAATTGTTTGATAAAAGTTAAGCAAAGGTCACTGTTACTAACATATTCAAACCAATGTTATATGCTCAATAAATTTAGAAGGAATGAGATATTGTGATGAAACTTGCTGTATATGTGGCTACTGTGAAGACGACACTTTGGAATGAAGGTGGGGCACATTATGCCATTGATTCGAAGCATTCCCAGTTCAAGTATCAAGCACACATGTGGGGGTATTTAATCACTTTCAGTGATAATTCTAGTTATATTTGTACTTGCAAAGGTAATGTAACCATTTTCATTCAGCGAACCCCTTATTTTGTGGCAATGTTGATGATATAAACAAAAACAACAACATGATTCAAATGTCATTGAAATGTGCCATTGATTGATGCCGGAACCCAGCATTTCCGGTATTATTGTCTGAATGTTATACCATACAAAGATTGTGGTCTGACCCAGTAATCAGAATAAGTGGATGATATCAAGATAGTATAATGAGGTGTCATTATTGATCAATGTTTAAAACTAGTGTATATTGCCCTTCATGTTAATTGACTGTCATTGGAAATTGTGTTAATAGCAGTGTAACCTTATAAAGGCTGAGGTTAGACATATTCATGCTGGGGTTAGGCATATTTGTGCTGGGGTTAGACATGTACTTGCTGGGGTTAGACATGTACTTGCTGGGCTTAGACATATACTTGCTGGGGTTAGACATAATCATGCTGGGTTAAGCATATTTATGCTGGGGTTAGACATGTACTTGCTGGGCTTAGACATGTACTTGCTGGGCTTAGACATGTACTTGCTGGGGTTAGACATATTCATGTTGGGGCTAGATATATTCATGCTGGGGCTAGACATATTCATGCTGGGGCTAGAAATGTACTTGCTGGGGTTAGACATCATGCTGGGGTTAGGCATTTTTATGCTGGGGTTAGACATGTACTTGCTGGGGTTAGACATGTACTTGCTGGGGTTTGACAATATCATGCTGGGGTAAGACATGTACTTGCTGAAGTTAGACATATTTATGCTGGGGTTAGGCATATTCATGCTGGAGTTAGACATATTCATGCTGGGGTTAGACATATTCATGCTGGGGTTAGGCATATTCATTCTGGAGTTAGACATATTCATGCTGGGGTTAGACATATTCATGCTGGGGTTAGACATATTCATGCTGGGATTAGACATGTACTTGCGGGGGTTAGACATGTACTTGCTGGTGTTAGATATGTACTTGCTGGGGTTAGACATATTCATGCTGGGGTTAGACATGTACTTGTTGTGGTTAGTCATATTCATGCTGGGGTTAGACTTGTTCTTGTTGGGATTAGACATGTACTTGCTGGGATAGGACATATTCATGCTGGGGTTAGGCATATTCATGTTGTGGTTAGACATGTACTTGCTGGGGTTAGACATGTACATGCCGGGGTGAGACATGTACTTGCTGGGGTGAGACATGTACTTGCTGGGGTTATACATATACTTGTTGGGGTTAGACATTAACTTGCATGGGTTAGACACGTACTGGAAATATGAAGTTCAAAAAACTTTAAAATTTGTGTTTTATTCCTGACAAAAATACAGCTTGTTCAAAAGGTCCCATCTAGGTGTTGAATCGTAATGCATGCAAAGTTTGATCCAGACCTATTCATATAACATGTGGTGATGTTGGGCTCCATTTGATAGCCAGTTTATGGGATTTTCAACCGTATGATGCATAGAAAATGAACATTTAAGAAGCTTGTTTGATCCTTATACCATCCAAGTCTAATCTGGCCTTCTGGATTAAAAAAATTATTAATACCGGTACTGTGTTGTATGTTGTTTGTTTCTTTTCATGCAGATACAGTTGGTACAACAACATCAACAAACACAACAACATTTGTTCCTTACATTGAAACTAGTAATGGTAAGAAAGGCATGGCTCATTAACAACATAGAGCATGCAGATAAAAAGCAACTAAAGAATGATCTGAACATTTGACTGCATAACATTTGTATTCCATGTAACTGTTAACCCTTTCTTCCATAATATTAAACACACATTTTTACGCATGTGCGACCAGTGTAGATCCAGATCAGTTGGCACATCCGAGCTGTATGATCAGGATTTGCACTTGTCGAGTTCTGGTCAGAAATAACCTAATGAATAAAAAAGCGAACAGTTTAGATCCTGATCAGACAGCACGAATGTGTCGGCTGATCTCGATATAAACTGTAAGCCCACACAATAAGTTGTAACTATGGAGGAAAGGTTTAACCTTGCTTGGCTGTCAATGACTGAAGTGTTTTGCCATTAGAAGTTGAATTATTTTCTTTATTAAATTACAAATTAAATTTACTTTATTTAGATTACATGAGCTTATTCCAGATGAATGTACATGAAAAATGTTTGTTCCAGTGAAGCTATGAGAAAACTATGATATATATGTGATGGTATTTTGCACAGAGTGAACAAAAATTTACTTAAACTTTGCACACTCATCTGTAATTAACATCAGACTCTGCCCCCAGTTAACAGTTTAATTAATCTCCATTTGACTATACTTAAGCAAGTGCAGTGATCTCACTTTGACTAAAATATAAGCTGGTGCAGTGATCTCCCTTTGACTATACAAAAGTCATCATTCTGGCAGTGGGGGGGGGGGGAATCACACAATGTTACATTACATTAAATCTAATGGCTGTTTCATTAAAAATAGCAGTTGGTAAAATATAATTAATTTTTATTTTTAATTAATTATAATTTCATTTGTTTGAGTTTCTTAGTCACTCCATACAATAGATACAGGGAGATATATCAGAAAAGTCATGATTAGTTATGTAACAACTGTGGGGATATAATTCACTTCAATGGAGTGAGATGGAAGATAGGTAAAAAGTCACAAAATATGTTTAGGAAGTTGAATGTGCTTGAAAGAGGAGAATTTGGTAAGAAGTGCTTGTTACTGTTCAAGATGGAAATGGTTGATTATGTACCTGTTTCATGTGTTATACCAAGCTTTTAAGAATAATTAATTATATCATGCCTAATGCAGCTTTTACTTCTTCTTCTTTATCTATTTCTTCCAACATAACCTTCTATAAGTAACTGTTCAAAAGTTCCCCCCACCCCCTTTAAGTGAAGAAAGAAGTCGAATTACAGCTTAATCCTTTCCTCCATATATAAGCATTTTTACCCATGTGCAACATCCATGCCATCTGATCAATATCTGCACAGGTCACATTTTACACCAAAATAACATAACAAATAAAACAGCGAACAGTTTAGATCCTGGTCAGACGGCATGGATGTGATTGCAGATCTGGATCTAAACTGTTCGTCTAAGCAATAAAGGTTTGTCTATGGAGGAAGGGGTTAATATATATTTATGGCTCTTGTTTGCACTAAAGAATGTGAATTTCTTACAGTTGCATTGTTTTAAAATGTATTGGATTAATTTTATTATTTAGTGTTTAAGTCATTATTTTATTAGATATTTGTGTCCTGAAAATTACCAACAACACAAGTATGGAAGTTGTATGTTTGCATATATTTTGTTAACCCGTTATGCCATGGGATATGGCTGTTATTGCGTGGGTGAACGGTGTAGATCTAGATCAGCTTGCACATTTGGTACTGCTGTCTGATCAGGAGACTACACTGATTGCTTTTAGATTCATTAGGTTATTTGTGACAAGAAACCAACCAGTGTAGATCCAGATCAGTGCTGAAGGTTATAAAACTGAGTTTAGAAACCAGTCTCAAATCTCAAGCATCTGATTGGCTGAAATGGCGACCAGTCGCCATTTCAGCCAATCAGATGCTTGAGACTTGAGACTGGTTTCCATGCTCAGTTTTATAACCTTGGGCATAGATTGCATAAATGTGACAGTTGATCTGGATCAACACAATCTGCACATGCAACCAAACCTTTGATAAGTGGAGTAAAGGGTATAAGTGTTAGCACCAATTAATGTTTAGTAAAGTGCTATTTGGGGCAGAATGTTATTAGGCTCACCTATGGTGCCAGAATCCTGGGCCAACATTGTAGATCCAGATCAGCTGACACATTCATGCTTTCTGATTAGAATTTGCATAGTTTGATTTCTCGAGTCATTTGGTTATTTTCTACTAAGAATCAAAAAGTGTAGATCCTAATCAGATGGCATTGATTTGCTGAATCTGCACTGTTTGCCCGCACAGTAAAGGTGTGTTTATGGAGCTTGATCTACACTGGTTGCACAGGCGTTAAATGTCATATATATGGATTAATCTCTTTCCAGTTGCTAAAGCAGGCAGCTCCCTGGCAGCAGTGCTGGTACCAATATTTATAGTTGCGGCACTATTGATTTTTGGATTTCTGGGGTTTTACTGGAAGAAGAAGAAGGGCCGACAAGCAAGGTATCATGTATGTTGTAGAATTTCTTCTTCTGCTTTTTGTTTCTAGTTATCAGGGTTGTCCCTAAACATATAGCCGGAGGGGTTCATCAGACAACATTACATTTCCAAAATCTTGTTTAATGTTTGATCGAAACACTGACACTTGGATAGATACTCATAAAAAACAGCATTAAATGCTCTCCATAAAGAACATGATGTTCAAGATAAATAATAAATATATGCATTCTTCAGCAACATATTTTAAAAGATTCTTTTGAATAAATTTTTTAGCATAGATTTTAGGTCTTGATCATTGTCAAACATTGTCTTAGATGTTGAGGTAAATAACCCTTTTATCCATGTATATAGTTTTTATCAGTTGTGTGAACAGATTAGCTGGCACACTTGTGCTGTCTGATTAGGATCTACACTGTTCACTTCCGAGGCAGAAATAACCTAAATAATCAAAAAGCAAACAGTGCAGATCCTAATCAGACAGTTTGGATGTGCTGGCTGATCTGGATCTGCATTGGTTGCACAGGTGATAAAACCTGTGTATATGAAGTAAATGGTTAAATTTAGTAGGGAAGAGGTACTGGGAGTCCAGTTGTTTATTTACCCAGAAGTAGGTGATTGATTATAATGGAATTTGGCAGTCAGAACCAGTCATTTCATTGTTAAAATATAAAGGCTCAGGTAATATACCTGAATAACTGTTTTTTTTAGTGACAACCCTGAAATTTTGCCTGCATGGTGATAGTGAATAGTCAGTAATAAGGATTCAAAATTCTGTTTGACACTGAAGTAAAGCATTAAGATGAAGCATTACGAAAAGAATGATGCCAAGTGACATAGGTACTATCCCAACTCTGTGCTTGTAGTTTCCCATTGCTAATGATTGCTTAGTGGGGGATATCTCAATGCTCGCTGTGGGATCTCCCAATGCTCACTTTGAGATTTCACAATTATACTAACTATAAGATTTAAGTGCTGACTGAGGGATTTCCCATGCTAATTGATTTCCCAATTCTCAATTTGGGATTTCCTCATACTACCCATAGGATAGATTTCCCAATGCTGGCTATGGAGTTTGCTGATGCTCAATATGGGATTTCTCAATGCTCACTGTTGAATATCCCAATGCTCACTGGTACAAAGAGTTTCTATGACAGTTGAAAAGGTCTAAGGCAAAACCTATTCATTAATTTCATTCTACAATACTTATTCTAAACTGGCAAAATGTCTAGAATTTGTCTAGAATTTGAGAGCCATGAGACTATATATTTATAATAAATTATATAAACATTATTTGTCCAAGGTAGCCGTTGCTATCATTTTGTAATATTTTTAAAGATTTTCTGCATTCATTGTAGAGTATCGACTCAAACAGGTACTAGAATTCAAAAGTTCATAAAAATAAATAATTCATTTAGCTTGTTTGATGTTTTTGAATTCTTGTTGCAAATGTTCTGCATAAATTTAATGTTTAGTGAAAAAAGGCCTAGTAACAAAAATCATAACGCAGATAAAAAGTCACTGCATTATGTAATATACATACCTCTTTGACACATGCTTTTGTTGCCGTCACCTTTCTGAATTATATAACCATTTACTCCATTGATAAACAATTGATCACATGGGCAACCATGGTTGTAGATCAAATGAGATCTGGTTCCAAGGTTATAAAGCTGAGTTTGGAAACCAGTCTCAAATCTCAAGCATCTGATTGGCTGAAATGGCGACCAGTCGCCATTTCAGCCAATCAGATGCTTGAGATTTGAGACTGGTTTCCATGCTCAGTTTTATAACCTTGGAACCAGATCTGGATCTATGTTGTTCACACATTGGATAAAACCCATATCACATGGAGCATGGGGATAAAGTATAGTCTTAATATTTTGGCGTTTGTATAAATGCTAGCTTTAGTTTCTGTATCATTCATACAATACAACAATATAGAACAATTTAGGCATGCTAGTAATATAAACTTTTTTTTCAACATTATATTTTCTGCTGTGATATTTATTTAATTGTAGAACTATATGCGATTTTTCCTCCTTGTTTGTTAATTATAGTTTTCATGAGTTTATATGTTTGTAACACTTGCCATTTGATGCATTCTGGAGTCAACAAAGAGTGTTAATCCAAATCATCTGGCACATCTGTGCCTTTTGATTCAGACATAACTATTCACTTTTAGAGTCATCAGATTGTTAATTTTTTTGTTAACCAGGTTTTCAGAAGGAAGTGTCCTGGTTATTAGATTGGAGTACTTGACAGTGGGCAGGTGGCCGTAAACAATTTTTTTCTGTGGGCAACTCCTCCTTCTACATTTCTCAACCGATTTCAACTAAACTTTCACAGAAGTATTGTCATGAAGTGCACTAGCGCAAATTGTCAGGGTTTTGTGATTTAGTCATTGTTGACCAATTATGGCCCTTTTTTTGCACATATGTAATTCTTATGTGAGCAACTCCTTCTACATTTCTCAAGGGATTTCAACAAAACTTGCACAGAATGATTGTCACCTGGCGCATATTTTCCAGGTTTTGTGATTTGACTATTTTTGACAGAATTATGGGCCTTTGTTTTTTCCACATAATGTAATATATAGAGAAATACTCTTCTGTGTGCAACTCCTTCATTTCTCAAGGGATTTTAACCAGTCTCACAAAAGTATTGTTATCAAGTGCCCTTGGCTATATTATCTGGGTTTTGTGTTTGGATCAATTTTGCCTGAATTATGGCCAATTGCTTTTTTTACACAATGTGATATAAAGAACAAGACCTTTGTTTCTAAAATTTCACATTATGTATATCTGCTGACTAAAATTAAAAACACATTTGTGCTAGGTCATCAGTCTGGAAAATGAAAACCTGATATTGTGACAACTTCCTGTCACTTGATATTATTACCATATACTACAGGGCAACAGAAGCATTCAACTTCACACCCATCTAGTTTTTGTGCCTCCCTTTAGAAGAAATGGCGATACATAGGGATTGCTTTGTCCATCCATCATGAAAACTTAATGTTGGCTATAACCTTGCCATTTCTTAATATTACTTCATGAAACTTTCAAATTATATTGCTTTTGACAAACATGCTCATTATGATGCCAAATTCTTTAGGACAAGGTCACATTTGATGGAGTTATGCCCCTTTTTGCACTTGGATTTTGACATGAAAACTTAAAGTTGTTTATAACTTTGACATTTCTCAATATCTCTTAATGAAACTTTCAAATTATATCGCTCATTATGGTGCCAAGTTCTTTAGGTCAAGATGGCATTATGCTCCTTTTTGTATGTGCATTTTTATTCCGACGTAGTACCAGAGGGTGTTACAAGTGTTAAACTGAACACCCATCTAGTTTTATGACCTAATGGTCAATGAATCAGTTCCCAAAACAATAAACTATTCTCATCACTTAACTTCATTTTCATGATTATCCCATTACTCCATAATATACACATTTTAACTCTTTCCTCCATTGAAACACCCTTTATTACATGGGCAAACAGTTTAGATCCATATCAGCTGGCACATCTGTGCCATCTGATCAGGATCTAAATTGTTCGCTTTTTTATTCATTAGGTTATTTCTGACCAAAATGCAACCAGTGCAGATCCTGATCAGACGGCACGGATGTGCCAGCTGATCTGGATCTACACTGGTCGCACATGTGTAAAAAGGCATATTAAAATTATGAAGGAAAGGGTTAACACATGTGTGACCAGTGAAGATCCAGATCAGATGGCTCATTTTTGCCATCTGATCTGAATCTGAACTGTTTGCATCTTGGTGAGAACAAACCTAATGAATCTAAAAGCAAACAGTATAGATCCTAAACAGTTATCACAGATTAGCCAGCAGATCTGGATCTACACTGTTTTCCCATGCAATGAAGGTATATTTGTGTAGTAATGGGTTATTGTTTATCTGTTCAGTTTCTTTTAATATTTATAAACATTTAGTATTTATTCTTGTTGACCATTAAGTGTTACTTGTTACAATTTTGCAAGGATTTTTCCAGAAAAAAGGTATGATTGAGTGAAATATTTTAGATAGTTTGAAATTACAGAAAAATGCTTCTTTTGCTTTTACTGACCAAAAAGTGCCTTGCTTAAAGGTGGAAGTCAATAAATATATACATCTAACTTCAGCTTTGCCATCTGATAATACATCTCATTGTTTTAAAGCAATACATGTCAGATATTTAAGGCAAACAAGGCAAAATTTCCATGGTAATGAAGTCAGTGCCCAAGGTTATATAACTGAGCATGGAAACCAGTCTCAAATCTCAAGCATCTGATTGGCTGAAATGGCGACTGGTTTCCAATCTCAGCTTTATAACCTTCAGTCCAGACTAGATTCATCCCATAGTATAAAATTGATCACCTCATGTGTGTCTGCCCAACTGTCCAACTTTCAGTTAAATCTAGTTTCTGGAACATGTAATGCCGGCGGTTATACAATCATATAGTTTAGAGAAAACGGTACTTCTGGTGTGACCTTTTATTTTTGAAATTTAACGTTCTGTTAACAAAATACACCTTTGTGATGCCAGAAACAACACTTACCAAGCGTGGCCTTTACTGCTTTAAAATTAAGTTGTCTTTCAAAGTTCCGGACAGCAAATATCTTAGCAGCTCCTCATAGGATTTTAGCTAAAAGTCCCATAAGTGTTCACCTAAATAAGGCAGTGCTGCGTCCTAGAACCATGGCCTTACCTCAAAGGTTAAGGTCACACTTAGGGTTAAAAGGTCTAAATAATTATTATGTCCAATAATCTTGTTTCCTGAGCACAAGTCAGCTACTGCAGAAGATACAGAAACTGTTGAATACAGCCGCCTGCATTCAGCAACCAGCAATCTTAAACAGCCAGTTTGAAAGTTGTCATAAACTGACATTTTGTTCTTGTTTTTACCTGTAATAAACAGCGACCTGTGTTATAATAAGCAGCCACGTTTTGTCACTCCTTTTGGTGGCTGCTTAATTCAGGTTTGACAATTATACTGCCACTAAGAATGTTTCCCTCAATGAGACAGAATAGATCTAGTCCAAGAACAATCACCCTACCACAAAAGGTCAAGGTCATGTTTAGAGGTCAAAGGTCAAAATTTGTGTTAACTTCTAATTTTGCAACTAATAAAGGGGTTAAGTCCAGACTTTATGAAAACATAAACCTAAATGTTTAAATTTTTTAATTTGAAGTGCAAAAGAAAATGACTGTGTTGACAAATCCAGGTGTTTGCCAAAGTTTTACAAGTGCAAAAGTCAGCTCTTTAAGAGTTAAAACCTTTAAATTGTGGATAAATACTGTAGATGTAGTCAGTAATTGTCCAATAACCCATATTACAGTAATATCAGATTCTACAATATTTTAATCTTTTCTTAACTTGTGGATGTGCAAAATAGCCAGAAAATCTGTGAATACCTCTCTATTCCTGCCAGCTTCTGTATAATGTCATTCCATCTTGCTGCAAATATTTGTCTTCTTACCTGTTTAGTCTACAACATAGGCAGTCTGGGTCCTTTGCTTGGTTAATTATAGACCTTAATTAGATACTGCCAGTTTTCATTGTTTGGTGTAAAACTATTGTTGCTTTATCTTGAGATAATATTTTGCAACATTGATGTAACCAGTTCATGTAAGGAGCTTAGATTTCCAAACCAGTTCAGTCAACCCTTTCCTCCATAGGTACACCTTTATTGCAAGGGCGAACAGTTTAGATCAAGATCAGTCAGCATATCTGTGCCATCTATCAGGATCTAAACTGTTTACTTTTTGATTTGTTAGGTTATCTCTGACCAAAATGTGACCAGTGCAGATCCTGATCAGATGGCATGGATGTGCCGGCTGATCTGGATCTACACTGGTGGCACATGCGTAAAAATGCGTATTTATGGAGTAAAGGGTTAAAGACAATTGCAGTTGTTTCCAATTTCAAAACATTATGAAATTTAAATGCTCACAGTTTGCATGACATGGTCGCATTAAGAACAGTTGGTTGATGATCAGTGACCGAGTTAAGTTGATTTGCAAGTAGTAATTACCTACTGGCTATTTGATATAGATGCTTATACATTTCCTGGAATAAAAAAACCAGAAAAATACACCATCTATCCGATTGGTTTATATCACTGTTTAATGTGAAAATATTGCAGTTGTCTTGTATTTGATGTGCATAACATACACACAAACACGTGTCACATAGGCAATGATGTGTTTCAATATCCCATAAAATATTGAGTGGTTGAAATTGTATTTTATCCCATGGAATTACAGTATTAGAAAATATGCACTTTGTATGATTCAAATGATTCGAACTAATGAGTCAATGGCAGTTATAACATTTATTTGTTGCATGGTTAACATGTTGCTGTGTAAGTCTCCCTAAAAAACAGCTATTTGTATGTGTTTTAATGTACTGTTAAATTAAATTTCTTGTAGTAATAAGCATGATGGTGTAAGTACAATGCTGTATAATATGTGTATGTGTTTATCTTATCCTTTGCTATTAACCCTTTTCTCCATAGATACAGCTTTATTGCATGGGCAAACAGTGTAGATCCTGATCAGGGCAGAAGGTTATAAAACTGAGTTTGGAAACCAGTCTCAAATCTCAAGCATCTGATTGGCTGAAATGGTGACTGGTCGCCATTTCAGCCAATCAGATGCTTGAGATTTGAGACTGGTTTCCATGCTCAGTTTTATAACCTTGGGCACAGAGCTACCTAGGGAACATTGTGCTGTCTGATCAGTATCTACACAGCTTGCTTTTAAATTCATTAGCTTATTTCTGACTTGTTTGCATCCTGCGCAGAGCCGAATTTTTTGGCATGGTATGTGTGTGCTGGTTGATCTGGATCTACACTGGTAGCACATGCGATAAAATGTGTATATATGAAGCAAAAGGGTTAAACTTATGCAAATCATATTTTGTTGTTATCTCCAGTATGTGTTTTAAGTTGTGTGTATGTTAGAATGTATTTGCACAAACCATTTTATTCTGTTATCCCTATTGCCGGTAGGTTTTGAACACTCTTTTAAAATGCTCTCTTACTGTTGCGAAATTTCCAAAAAGGTGTTTCATTTGGGACAGTCTTAGTGCAGCCAAAATCCCCATAAAAATTAAATATTGCTGCCAAAAAAGAGGGTTTAAGCATTAGACCCAATGAACTCCCTCTGTAGATCCATGGTCTTTGCATCCCAAAAGTAAAGGTTTTAGACCCAATGAACTCCCTCTGTAGATCCATGGTCTTTGCATCCCAAAAGTAAAGGTTTTTTTTTATTTCTTCAATGTCTGCTACATGTCTGCTACATAATCTTTACAACCCCCACTGTTAACCCCCTAAGAGAAATTTTAAATATTAAGGCACAAATATTCATCTCTCTGAGACATGAAAAAGCTAATTTTCAAGGTCACTGGCAAAAGGGTGAAAGGTCATAAAGGTTACATTTTGTGCCCACTTCATATCTCCAAAACCCTTAAGGGGTTGAGTCTCTGACCTGTACCACATATTTTCAGACCATAAATGTTCACTTAGTTGACACCTGCTGAAAAAAATAATATCCAGAAACCAACAGCTGGTCACATAGATTTAAGGTGAAGGACGCTCTTCATGGTTTAACGTCAAACTGTCACAAGTCTTAAATCCAAGCAACTGATTGGTTGAAATGGAAACTAGTGACATTATCTCTATCAACCAATCAGATGATTGATATTTAAGACTGGTCTTTATTTTCAGTTTAATGATTTAAGGCACATACATCACTATATAGTATGTATTTTCTTACCCATCAATAGCTGCAATAACAAATTAGCCACATAACAACTATATAACATACTGATAAGTTATGTAAAACTAGATCGTGATGCACATTGGTGTTGAGGTCCAAAGTCCTAGGTTATAAAACTGAGCATGGAAACAAGTTTCAAATCTCTAGCATCTGATTGGCTGAAATGTTGACCAGTTGCCGTATCAGCCAATCAGATCCTTGAGATTTAAGACTGGTTTCCAATCACAGCTTAATAACCTTCAGCCCAGATCAGTATCACTGATCTGTACATCTGTGGGGGACAGGGTGTTGCTCAGACGGATTTGTATTTTGTTCTGTTGATCCAGGCTAAAGTGTGCATTTCCGTCACTGTGTTTAAGTTTTTGTGTTGTCCTTTCAAAGAAATGGCAATACATAGGGATTGCTTTGGACGACCCTCTGTCCATCATGAAAAATAAACATAGGCTATAACTTTTGCATTTCTCAATATTTCTTTATTAAACTTTCAAATTATATTGCTCATGACAACACAGTCATGATGATGCCAAGTTCTTTAGGTCAAGATGGAATTATGCCCCTTTTTAGGTGAATTTTTATTCCGACATAGTACCAGAGGGCAACACAAGTGTTCAACTGAACACCCATCTAGTTATGTTATTTTATGTTTTAAGGTTATTTTGCTGTCTATGTAGCTTGGAGTGTTTTAAGTTAAAGCTATGAGAATATAAAATTAATTTTAAAAAGTTGTGTTACCGACTGTAATATAGAAGATCGTGAGAGATTTTTATCACTAACTATAGTTATTAGTTGAAGCATGAACACTGATTGGTAAGAATTTAGTATTGTTTCTTGAGTTTGCTCACGCTCACTGAAGGGAATGTTATAACATGAAAGAGGTTTTCCGAATTTCAACCACAGATTTAGCAGATTTCAGAACTTGAAGTCTGTATATAGAATACATCGGTAGTGTTTTGTGACATCTCCTTCAATTAAGGGTGATATTTAGAACCTATGCCTTAACCTTTACTCCTTATTGCATGTGCAGCCTGTGTAGCTCCAGAACATCAGGCACATCTGTGCTGTCAAATTAAGATCAAGATGGCCGCTTTTAGATTCATTAGGTAATTTCTGACCAAGTTGTGACCAGTGCAGATCCTGATCATATGCAACATTTGTGCATGCTGTTCTGTATGTACACTGGTGGTGCATGCATTAAAGTAAGTAATGGTTGATCTGGATCTACATTGGTGGCACATGTATTAACCCTTTCCTCCAGATACATGCCTTAATGGCATGGGCGAACAGTGTAGATCCAGATCAGCCGGCACATCCGGCACAGTCTGATCACGATCTGCACTGTTTGCTTTATCATTTATTAGGTTTTTTATTACCAAAATGTAACCAGTGCAGACCCTAATCAGATGGCAAGGAGGTGCATATATATGGAGGAAAGGGTTAAAACATGTATGAAGTAAAGGTATAGTTTGATGAGTGTATATATCAGTGGTAACTTCATATTCTCTGTGTTCTTATACAGTGTATATTGCATGTTCTAAGATTGACTAGTGCATCTATAAACATGTATTTTTTTTGCATTTCAGTGTTGCCCTACCATTAAAAACATATCAAGATACAAATTATCTCGACAACAAAGCCAGGCTCAGCCTATGTTGGAAAGGTGCAGAAGTGACACCTCCACATGATACGCAAAATGTGTATGTTCCATACCATAGTAGCACGGGACAAGGGGATTATTGTAAGCAAACAGACAAGATATCTAACAAAAAGGAAAAAGCATCACCGAGGTTTGATAAGCTTAACATTAGTCAAAATTCATCAACTCAACCGACAAGTGGTTTTGTCAATGAAAACTTTGAAATGGAAAGTGATTTGAATGGCACTAGAAGTCCAGGTGCGTCAAGTCAGACACCATTGTTTGATGATGTTGATGGGGCGTTACCAAACTGTCCAATAGCTAATGGTACCTCGTCTACAGATAACCTGGAAAAAAGGGGTTCACTTTCTGGAAATCCAGAAAAAAGAGGTTCGGGTTCTGGATATTTATCACCGGAAAAAAATGATTTTGGAAATTTCTCACCTGATAAAACCAGTTCTGAAAAAATCCTACCAAGAGGAAGGCTTCCTCCAGTTGAAATCAGAAAAGAAAAATTGAATTCTTCATCAACAAGCATAGGCAATAATAGTAAGTCTGGATCTCCAAAAAAGTGTAAAAAACCAGTTTATTTGAGAAAATCAGAGCCATTGGGTGACATTAACAAAGACATAGGTGACAACAGAAAGAGCTGCTAGTTTCTGGTAGTGAACTTACTTTTATTACGGAGATTAATTGATAGAAATAATTTTTTCGTTGTTCGTGGGATGCTCATGATGTTTTCTGAAATAATTACTACAGATGGGAACAACACCTGGCCCCAAGATTGTAAAACAGAGAATGGAAACCAGTCTCAAATCTCTAGGATCTGATTGGCTGAAATGATGAGTTGCCGAAATTTCACCCAATCAGATGCTTGAGATTTAAGACTGGTTTCAAATCTCAGTTTTAAAATCTTCAGCACAGATTTGTTAACCTTAACACATTACTCCGTGCAGTCTCTGTATATGTTTTATATTTCTATGTGTGACTAGTTTAGATCCAGATCAGCTTGCACATTAAGATCGATCAGGTTACCGGTATTTCTGAGCACAAAGGGATATGCAAGCATATGTGGATCTGCACTTGTCACTCTGAAGATGTAAACTGTCTATCAATAGAGTGTAGAGTTAACAATTATTGCTGAAAATTATGTAATGTGTTTGTCCAGTATGTTTGCTTCCAATTGAAAAAAAAAATTGTATTGAAACTTATTTCACTAACACTGGAAACTTTTATTTAATGGCAAATTCATGGAAATAAAGGGGAACAATTGTAATTATCTAAATAGAGGTAGCATGTGTTATTTCCCTTGAGTTTTATATAAATGGCTTGCATTATTTTCTGATATTAACATACGTCAAGTGCAATTGAAAGATCATTATACATGAAAGAGTTTGTTTCTGTTTTCCTCAGTGTACTTAATACCACAATAAACCTATTACAGACTTCCCGAAAGTTGAAAAAAAGTGTCAGACATTCGGTCAGACAAGATGTGAAAATCTGTCTGACCGAAACAAATTCTGTCTGACCGAAACATTTAAAAATAAAATAAGCAAAACACGGTATTGAGGGTGTTTTTATTTTTCTTAATGTAGCATATAGAGGATATTTGTTTTACCATTGTAAGACAGAATATATTTTCTTTTTTATTTCACTTAGAAAATCGCCTGATTTACTGGAGAGTAAAATCACTCCCTACTATTACATGATCAGTTTTTCAAAATTCAATAGTTCATCTTGGAAGTCAAAGCATTAACGATCTTTTATCCATTTTGTATAAAATCTACAAACCAGTAAGTGTTTTTGGTATTTTTTTTCTTTTGCAGCTTTTCTTCATTTGTTACTTTTCTCTTTTTACCGGGAATTGCTCCAGTGAAATATTTTTAAAACGCCATTTTGTGAGTCCGAAATTACGAAATGGAAATAGGTGAAAATGGGCGAAATGTAGGAAACGGTAGACTCCTACCCAGTCGCAGTCAGTCGTTTTCTGATGAAGAATGGTCATGCGCAGCGAAACAGTCAAAGAAGCGGCAGTGGTACGAATTGTCATGAAGACGAATACGTAAATTATTGCACTCGGATATCCTCACTTATTTCCCTCGGAACAGTCTCGAGTAAAAACATCGAGCAAAACTGTAATTTAGCCAATAAAACTGGAATATGCAGATCAAATGTTTGCCGGACAATCGGTCCGACAATATATGAAATCATGCCGGACCGGCCTAAAATTTACCGGACAGGTCCGACGGTCCGGCGACTTTCGGGAAGTCTGCCTATTAACGCAATAAACATATTACCACGAGTGTGTTAATAAAAAAAATAACATATGCATGTGTAAAGACATCAGTTCCACTTCCATTCAAATCTGTTTACATTATTTAGTTTAAACTTATTTATTTTACATCGATTGTGAAACAAGTTATTCCAACTTATATTAATCACGCTCGATGACTGCTTCCTGGGTTTCCAACCAGTACACGCGTCGAATGTGGATTGAGGAAACTGCAGACGAATCTCATCCCCGATGGGACTCGAACCCGCAGTCTCCGGATCTGGAGTCCGACGCTCTACCCCTAGTCCACTGATCTTCAACTAATCTTACACTGATCTTACATTATTTGTCAGCATCTATCATCTATAAACAGCAAAATATGTCAACAGCTATTTCAGTTGTTTACATATTGTAATGAAAATATTTTTTGACATTTCCATTTGACATTGCTGTGATTTCTCTATTTATACCCCCACAAACGAAGTTTGAGGGGGTATATAGGAGTGAGCTTGTCGGTCGGTCGGTCGGTCGGTCGGTCGGTCTGTCGGTCGGTCGGTCGGATTCTTTGTTTCCAGATGATAACTCATGAAAGGCTTGACAGAATTAAATAATTTTTGGTACACAGGTATATCGTCATAAGACACAGGTCAAGTTTGATTTTGGGGCTGGTGGGATCAGTGTCAAGGTCACTGTTACTTAAAATAGATAAATGGTTTCCGGATGATAACTCATGAAACACTTCACAGATTTAATCCTTGTTTGGTAAATAGATGTAACATCACAAGATACAGGTCAAGTTCGATTTTGGGGCTGGTGGGATCAGTGTCAAGGTCACTGTTAATAAAAATAGAAAAATGGTTTCCTGATGATAACTCATGAAACACTTCACAGATTTAATCCTTGTTTGGTAAATAGATGTAACATCATAAGATACAGGTCAAGTTCGACTTTGGGGCTGGTGGGGTCAATGTCAAGGTCAGTATTACTAAAAATAGAAAAATGGTTTCCAGATAATAACTCATGAAAAACTTCACAGATTCCTTTTTTGGTACATATATGTAATATCAGAAGATACAGGTCAAGTTCGACTTTGGGGCCTGAGGGGTCAGTGTCAAGGTCACTGTAACTTAAAAAAGAAAAATTGTTTCTGGACTATAACTCATGAAATACTTCATAGATTTAATTATTTTTTGGGACACAGATGTAACATAACAAGATAAAGATTAGGTTTGACTTTGGGGCCTGTGGGTTCAAGGTCAAGGTCACTGTTATTTAAACTTCAAAACTTCGTTTCCACTCAGTAACTATAGCTTGGAATGAGATTCTTAAATGAAATTTGGTGTATTGATGGTTTTTGTGAAGATGACTTTTGGGATTCAAGGCCTGTGGGGCCAAGGTCACTGTTACTAAAAATAGAAAATAAACTGTATGCTCAATAACTTTGGTTCAGAATGAGATATTGTGATGAAAATTGCTATATAGGTAGTGTCTGTGAAGACGAAACTTGGTATTGAAATTGGGCATGATAGGGTCAAGGTCACTGTTACTAAAAATAGAAAAAATGGTTTCTGGATGATTTCTCATAAACAATGTTTGGCACACAGTTCTTAGATAAAAATTAGATAAAGGCCACTGTTACTAACATATTTAAACCATTTCTGCTCAATAAATTTAGAAGGAATGAGATATTGTGATGAAACTTGCTGAATATGTGGCTACTGTGAAGACGACACTTTGGATTGAAAGTGGGGCACATTATGCCATTGATTCGAAGCTTTCCCAGTTCAATTATCGAGCATACATGTGGGGGTATTTAATCACTTTCAGTCATAATTCTAGTTTGACTTGTTTTCTTGCAAGAAATAATTTTTTCTGGATTCGTCTGTGATGTCTGCAATGTCTGTGCTGATTATGTGAACATTCAAATTTAATTGTCTGCCTGCTGTTTCTGCATTTTGATTGGCTGAATTGCAGTAATATGTGAAAAAAGAAAACAAACATGACAGCAAGATAAATTTTCTGTAAATGATCATAATTTTTAGAAGATTTCATCTTTGTTTTATGGATAAAAATGTTTAGTTATTGGAATGTTTGTAAAAGTAAATTGTTGCTGTTGCTGTTTTAAACTTGTTTTTAATATCCAGGCAAATTTAGAGACTCATGGTAATAGGTATGACGAGGATATAATGTTCATTCTGATGAGAACAATTTGTTAAAAGACAAGTAGATGTGTTCGTAAGTGCTAATATTTAGACATAGTGCCATTTATTGACAACACATTTTAGTATTCAAATCATTACTATCTGTTTCTTATATTTGAGGGATGCTAATTGTTAAGAGGAATTGTGAATTATTGTCTCCATTAATTTGGTAAAATTGATTGTACTGGTATATTATTGCATTATATATTATCATATTATCGTGTTTTATCACATTTGATAGTGGCAGAGGATTTATTTGTGCAATGGCTAATGAAAAACTCTACTTGCAGCCTATTTCAATTGTAGAAATTATCAAAAATAGTATCTGTTGTTAACATCATTATTTAAGTCGACTGGTCTTTTGATATTGAAATGTGTTCATATTTTGTTTTACATGAATGACATAATGGCAATTTTGGTAACTGTTATTATATGACATGGGTGTTGTTTTGATTTTTATTAAAAAAATCACGTTACTGTAGGCTTGATTAGTATGAATAGACACACCGAGCAATGGATAAGGGCAGAAAAACATTCCATCAAAACAGAGTTCATTTAGGATCAAGATCATAAAACTGAGATTTGAGACCAGTCTCAAGTCTCAAGCATCAGATTGACTGCCAGTCTGATGCTTGAGATTTGAGACAGGTCTCCAGTTTTAGTTTAATGATCTTTGGCCCTGGTTGCCTGATGATTTTAGTTTGTCAGGTAAAAAAAATGTAATTTTCTCCACAATAATGTTAAGATCAACTGATTTTTACGCATTCAGTTTGTTTGTTTTTTAACCACCTACTGCATGGGGTAAGACTTACTCTGTGTGCAACCAGAGTAGATCCAGATCAGCCTGCTCATCCATGCAGTCTGATTATCACCTAAACTCTTGTGCATAGAATATCATAATGAACATTCTGACTGTACAAAACAAAAAAATCAGAAAAATCCATTGAAAATAAATGGTTGAATAGTTCTGTTATACTTCCCTGTCCATTGCTGTTGCTCTTTGTGTCTCTCTGTATCATGAAAGCTGTCTTGTCTTGTCTGTAACTGACACTGGTACAATGTTAGCTTCCAAAGCATGTTTGTTTAATCTTTCTGTGGCCTTGGATGTTTTCTGTGTTATTGTTTGTGCCGTGTAGTGGCTGTAAAATGTCTCCCCATACATTCAATCAATGTTATTTGAATGTCATTGAGCAAGATACTCATATTCTTTTTCCAGCTTGACCTAGATGGGAAAATAATTATTTTTAATGACATGATGGTTTAAAATTTATTTTTTCCTTAGGTGGAAGATTTCACGAGTATTTTAATGTGTAAATCTAAAATCTGCCTTGATTGAAAGCCATACTTACTAATAGCAAGTTGCTACTAGTTGCAGTTAATTGAAGAAAGAAATGTTTGAGTTTTGGAATATAGTGCCTGATTGGCCTTTTCAGCTTCTAAGTGCTTATCATTGGTCTAAGGTATACCGGTACATATGGTGAATGGTAATACACCGGTACATATGGTGAATGGTAATACAACAGTTAAAATGTAAACATTGCTAAATGTAAAGCAGTTTAAAGTGTTGCTAACTCTACAGTAGTTTAACCTTTTACTTTCTTACAAAAGGTTTTATCACAAATGTGACTAGTGTAGATCCAGATCAGCCGACACATTCATGCATCTTTGTCAGAGATTACCCAGTGAACCTCAAAGCAATCAGGATCTATTCTGATCACAAATGTGATGAAGGCAAATATATGAAGAAAGGGTTAAAGTGTTGCTAAAAGTTAGAATATTTCTGATAAATCTGTGCCCAAGGTTATAAAGCTGAGATTGGAAACCAGTCTCAAATCTCAAGCATCTGATTGGCTGAAATGGCGACTGTTGAATGGTAATACAACAGTTAAAATGTAAACATTGCTAAGTGTAAAGCAGTTTAAAGTGTTGCTAACTCTACAGTAGTTTAACCTTTTACTTTCTTACAAAAGGTTTTATCACAAATGTGACTAGTGTAGATCCAGATCAGCCGACACATTCATGCATCTTTGTCAGAGATTACCCAGTGAACCTCAAAGCAATCAGGATCTATTCTGATCACAAATGTGATGAAGGCAAATATATGAAGAAAGGGTTAAAGTGTTGCTAAAAGTTAGAATATTTCTGATAAATCTGTGCCCAAGGTTATAAAGCTGAGATTGGAAACCAGTCTCAAATCTCAAGCATCTGATTGGCTGAAATGGCGACTGGTCGCCATTTCAGCCAATCAGATGCTTGAGATTTGAGACTGGTTTCCATGCTCAGTTTTATAACCTTGGGCACTGCTCTTGCCTTAGCTAGTGAAGAAGGTGCTATTTTATGTATGATTTAAGCACTGTTTTGCACTTGTACATTGTTTTATATATTAGATTTTGTTTCTGATGAAAGATGTTTGCAGTTATATTTTGAAAGTCCTTTCAAAGAAAATGTGAGTTCGATATTGGGTATTTTGATATTGTTTGTTGTAGAATAACAGCTGTAATGTAATTTGATTGAATACTGTGTCTTTTAAATATTTTTAATAGTCTGATTGAATATGGAATCAGAAACGAAAAGTTAACACTTAGGAAACTCCTTATGTACAGGTTTTATAACATGTTCAAACAGCATAGATCTAGATCAGCTAGGAGATCCATTCTATCTCATCAGGATCTACACTCAGTCTAGTTGCTTCCTGGTTAGATATATTCTAATGAGCCAAAAAGTGAACAGTGTAGTCCTGATGAGATGGCACAGATGCGTTGGCTGATCTTGATCTACACTGTTTGCCAATACATTAAAAATGTACATAGTGAGGAAAGTACTTTCATGGAAAGTATTAATAGCACATTAACTGAGAAAAACCAAACTTTAAAATATATTAAAATATGTTCATAGGCAAAACAGATTGTTCAAAATGATAAGACAGTGAAATAGCTGTACCATAATGCCTTAACCTTTTTATCCATATATATGCCTTTGTGGCATGGGCAAACAATGTAGATCCAGATCAGCCAGGGTCCAAGGTTATAAAACTGAGCAAGGAAACCAGTCTCAAATCTCAAGCATCTGATTGGCTGAAATGGCGACTGGTCGCCATTTCAGCCAATCAGATGCTTGAGATTTGAGACTGGTTTCCATGCTCAGCTTTATAACCTTGGGCACAGCACATCCTTGCCGTCTGATCAGGATTCAGACTGTTCGCTTTTTATTGATGTCTGTGCCATATGAACAGGATCTGCGCTGTTCATTTTTTTTTATTTTATTGGGTTATTTCTGACCAAAATGTGAACATTACAGATCCTAATCAGATGGCGCAGATGTGCCAGCTGATCTGGATTTACACAGGTTTCACATGCATTAAAATGTGTATATGTGAAAAGGGAATGGTTGACTAACAGGTGCAGGTGGATGGCATTTGAGCAGCATAGAAGTACATTTTAGCTCACTAATTTATTTTATTTTAAGTATAAATTGTTATTAAGTGTATGCAAGCAGCATTATTTATTTATTTATCTGATGTATATGTATAAATGCAATAATGATTGCTTTTTTCATGGGACATGCTTTATTTGACAATATCTTTTTATTTGTCAGATATATATAACAAACTATATTTTTTCTGCGAGTTAATTGCATCTTGAACGAACAACTACAGGCTTTCCAGCGTTCCTCGTTTTTCCTAGTTTTCCTAGTTTTTCCTAGTTTTTAAAATGGCTCCTATTTTTTCCTAGTTTTTACAAAAAGCTCCTAGTATTCCTAGTTTTTACTAAAATGAAGAAGTATTTTTTTATAATAACAAGTTGCAATGCTTTAAATCATGCTTTGCAAAGTATTTTTACAGAAGATGTTAAGAAGCTGTTTAGTTGACATGTTTCTATGCTGGCAGTGAGGTTTGGTGTCATTGTTGCATAACCCAGCCATCTCAACCTTTGTTCACTAAGGAAAACTTTAATCAAAACTTAATTTTAATGAGTTTTCGTGTTGTCAACATTTAGAAACAATGCCATTTGATTTAATTGTGAGTTAAATTTTGGTTATGTCTGAGTCTCTTATAACTCTATCCTAATACTTTTGCTGACAAAAATAAGTTGTTGCCAAATGTCAAAGTATTTGTAATTTGGGATATTTATTTAATTATAATGTCTTTGTTTTCAAAAACATCAAACAACAAAAAGATTAGATCATTAAATTTTACATATTTCTTTAGTAGTGTACTGTTGATCAATGTTAAACTTTACAACACAGCTGTTCAGTACCTCTCCACTTACTTTAGGCATTTTGGTAATGACCATAAGACGCTTTGTTGTAAAGAGCAGAAAGACAAAAAAAGAAAGCTTGGTGATAAAGAAAAGAAGATTAAGAAAAATAAATTGGAGATAAATTGATGTAAAGTCACTTTTTCGGGAAAACTGCATGATTTTAAAGAAATTTTCTGAGGGGAAGGCATCCATAAGTGGCCCCTACTAAAGAAGGAAAAAAAGCCCTGAGTTGAGAGAAATTTCCACAATTTCCTGGAGAGGTTGTTTTTCAAATCAGGTAAATCAGTTGTTGGGGGTATAGTCAGTCCTATGACAAAAATATAAACCTGACTTCAAATACAAAAAAAGTTGCTTATTTTTCGGTCTTGTGTTTCTAAATACACATTTGATTGGGTGATATAATTTAGATTTATTTCAACAAAATTGAATGAAATTTGTCATTACAAAGTATCTGTGATCATGTGGCCTTCTTTGATTAAAAACCTGTAGTCTACAATTGGCGACAAAAAAGAAAAAAACATGTTTCAAACATTAAGTTTTGTTTTCAAATTGCTACAAAGTACAAGTATATTAAAATAAATGTATTAGGGACTGGCTAGAGGAGTCAACAAACTGGATGACAAATAGAAAATTTGGCTAAGAAAACATGATATTCAGGTTTTAGCTTATTATAAGTGCTGTGCCAAAGTACAGGTCCAGCAGATTTTTTTTTGACCTCAAGTTGTTTTACCTGGAAAACACACTTTCAGTTCTTGCTGACTGCTTAATTTACGGGTTTCTGGGGGCCCCAGGCCAGGGCTTTGCCTTGGACCCAACAGCGGTCCAAATGACCGGTCCAGGTTTTTTTATAATTTCTCCCTTGCACCCATGTAGCTGCAAAACCTTTGTATGTATATATTACTTAAAAAAAACTGATTTGTACTTACATTTTTGTACATATTCAGTTAGTTAAATTTTTTATTAAGATAATGGCAAAATGACAGGTATTTTAAACACATGGCATTGTTTCTAAAAATTGTTAAACACTGTGCATATAACTACCTAAAACTTAAGATTCCTTTTTGTAACAACAGCTAAATTAAATACAGCAGTCATTATAGTGTATATAAATAATATTATATAAATATGAATGTTTTAGAACTTAACAGGCTAACTCTGGTCTGTTAATTTTGAATGTTTATTAAATGAATAAAAAACATTTGATTATGCTTGAAAACAGTAAGCCAGAGATGATTTAGCAAGGAAATAGTCAGCTCACCAGCCTCTGCATCTGCATGAATGCTAATTTTATATATGCAAAGATGACAGGGTAAAGAGATAACTTTAAATAGTTACTAGTTTTTTACAATTTCTTCCTAGTTTTTCCTAGTTTTCTCCTAGTTTTTTGTGCTGTTGCTTCCTAGTTTTCTCCTAGTTTTTTGTGCTGTTGCTTCCTAGTTTTCTCCTAGTTTTTCATAAAGTACTGCTGGAGAGCCTGCAACTATATTAATATTACATAATACATGATCACTTTATGGGTTTCTGACAGAAGGCTGTTTCAGAATAGAAAATGTAGGACATACCTGGTTTAATGTCAAGCTCATCAAAAAATAGACAACAAACTAGTGGGAGAAGTAAATGGATGTTGTCTTTCCTTATATTTGGACATGAGTAGTGTTGTATCCAGGATTTAAAAAGGGCAGGGTGCTGTGAAAAAAGGGCAGGGTGCTGTCAAAAAGGGGCAGGGGCATGTTTTTCGCTAGCAAAAGGGCACTTTTCTGCATACTTAAACTTAAGTTGTTGTTGTTGTGGTGTTTTTTTTTGTTTTTGGGTGGGGTAGGGGTTGGTGAATAGGTGAATATGCTTTTTCAAACAAATCTTAATCAATGAATTATCATGTGACTAACTCTGACAACAGAACAGCCAGAGTACAATCTTGTTTAAATTGAAAGTGTATCCTTAGTTCTGTCTGTCACTTAGTGATACTTGATGATATTGTAGGTGAGATTTTGGCCAATTTATGTGATAGTCAAAATTTATAAGTTACTTAAAAAAAAACAACCTTAGAATAATTGTGGGAAAAAACGTATCCGAAATTATTTCTGTCCGAAATTGTGTACACTTTCACCGGTTGTAATTTCTAATGAAATTTAGATTGTACATGATGAATATGAAATTTTATCAAGAGAACTAGATGTTTCCTTGAGTTTTCCATGTAATTTGAGCAGTTTTAAGACATCAAGGTATCAAAATCCAACTAGTAATAGATAATAGAAAAATTGGCAAAAAGTCGTACAATTTCCGTTTAGAAAGTGAGCATTTTTTCATTATTTTTTAAAAGTTTCTGTTTTCTATGGCTTCAACCATTGATATAAAGTTATTTTTGTGTAAACAAGTTTCCTTTCCGAATATGAATGCTTGTTTGTTTGTTAAAATCGAGTAATACCGGAAAATTCAAAATAATGGAACAAGCGAATTACTGTATAGAATTACGATGTTTTTCTTTACTTTCGTTTTAAAATTATCAGGTAATCTGGTTTTAATACCAAAAAATACTGTACTAATATGCTAGACTGTTTATTGGAGTAAAGAATCAAGTGATGCGACAATTAATTGACTCCAAGGGGGTCGATTGGGACATTTGATATGCCGCATGGGTACATGCTGTTGATTAGGCTAATCAGCTGTTTATGACTAACAAGTTTTTGGACACTGGGTTTCTGTGTATTTGCCACTTGTCCAGATATCAATTAATGACATGTCTGGGACTAGATTTTAGACGGTCGATGTAGGATACACACATCGTTGCGTTATTGTTAATTACACAAGGTAACTTGGGAAAACACAGGCATTGAATAAACAAAGGCAGAATTGGTGGTGGTTGACATTAATAATTGAAGACAAAAGGGGGAAAAGGGCAGAGTGTTTGAGATTTAGGGCAGAGGGGCGCTCTTCAAAAAGGGCGGGGCGCCGCGCCCCGCTATCCCGCTATAGATACAACACTAATGAGGGAACATTGCTTGAGTACTTAACCCTTTCCTCCATATATACACATTTTTACGCATATGTGACCAGTGTAGATCAAGATCAGCTGGCACATCCATGCTGTCTGATCAGGATCTGCACTGGTCGCATTTTGTTCAGAAATAACCTAACAAATCAAAAAGCAAACAGTTTAGATCCTGATCAGATGGCACAGAATGGTGTGCTGGCTGATCTGGATCTAAACTGTTCGCCCATGCAATAAAGGTGTATCTATGGAGGAAAGTGTTAATATCCAGGTTAGTAGACCAGAAACTTTTTATATGTCTCAGCTCAAAGGGGATATAAGATCTTTTAAACAGGACTATCTCTAACATGTTTATGCCCCTGAAGGGAGGCGTATAGAAATTGAATTGTCCCTCAGTCCATCTGTCAAGTAAAATTTTGTCCTTGCTACATCTCCAAAACTGTTTGGGGGATTTCACGAAAACTTCACAGGAGTAATCACCAAGCCTAGTTGTGCATTTTTTCAGGAATTTCTGCTCAAATTATTTTTTGCAGTTGTGGGCCCTTAGTCACATTTCACGTGCATGTGTCGATTTTCAGTGACAGCTGTTTTAATTTAATCAGAATTGGCACCTAACAACTGTGTCTAGATACATGTATATGCCTTTCTACATACCCTTTTTATTGAGATGTCGACATGGTAATTATTCAACTTGTTAGATTTATTATACAGGTAATTATACCCCCACAAACGAAGTTTGAGGGGGTATATAGGAGTGAGCTTGTCGGTCGGTCGGTTGGTCTGTCGGTCGGTCGGTCAGATTCTTCGTTTCCTGATGATAACTCATGAAAGGCTTGACAGAATTAAATAATTTTTGGTACACAGGTATATTGTCATAAGATACAGATATAGGAGTGAGCTTGTCGGTCGGTCGGTCTGTCGGTCGGTCGGTCGGTCGGTCGGTCGGATTCTTCGTTTCCAGATGATAACTCATGAAAGGCTTGACAGAATTAAATAATTTTTGGTACACAGGTATATTGTCATAAGATACAGGTCAAGTTCGATTTTGGGGCTGGTGGGATCAGTGTCAAGGTCACTGTTACTAAAATTTGAAAAATGGTTTCCGGATGATAACTCATGAAACACTTCACAGATTTAATCCTTGTTTGGTAAATAGATGTAACATCACAAGATACAAGTCAAGTTCGACTTTGGGGCTGGTGGGGTCAATGTCAAGATCAGTATTAATAAAAATAGAAAAAGGGTTTCCAGATAATATCTCATGAAAAACTTCACAGATTAAATCCTTTTTTGGTACATATACGTAATATCAGAAGATACAGGTCGAGTTCGACTTTGGGGCCTGAGGGGTCAGTGTCAAGGTCACTGTAACTTAAAAAAGAAAAATTGTTTTTGGACTATAACTCATGAAATACTTCATAGATTTAATTATTTTTGGGACACAGATGTAACATAACAAGATAAAGATTAGGTTTGACTTTGGGGCCTGTGGGTTCAAGGTCAAGGTCACTGTTATTTAAACTTCAAAACTTCGTTTCCACTCAGTAACTATAGCTTGGAATGAGATTCTTAAATGAAATTTGGTATATTGATGGTTTTTGTGAAGATGACTTTCGGGATTCAAGGCCTGTGGGGTCAAGGTCACTGTTACTAAAAATAGAAAATAAACTGTATGCTCAATAACTTTGGTTCAGAATGAGATATTGTGATGAAAATTGCTATATAGGTAGTGTCTGTGAAGACGAAACTTGATATTGAAATTGGGCCTGATGGGGTCAAGGTCACTGTTACTTAAAATAGAAAAAATGGTTTCTGGATGATTTCTCATAAACAATGTTTGGCACACAGTTCTTAGATAAAAGTTAGATAAAGGCCACTGTTACTAACATATTTAAACCATTTCTGCTCAATAAATTTAGAAGGAATGAGATATTGTGATGAAACTTGCTGAATATGTGGCTACTGTGAAGACGACACTTTGGATTGAAAGTGGGGCACATTATGCTATTGATTCGAAGCATTCCCAGTTCAATTATCAAGCATACATGTTGGGGTATTTAATCACTTTCAGTGATAATTCTAGTTAAAACAACTTCTGTACTAGAATGTGCAATACATTTCCATAAATTTATGATGTCCCAAAATGTAATTTCTTCAGTGCATAATGTTCAGTTGTGTTTTCCAATAGCAATATTCATATCTCCAATCTGATCATGAATTTATATTTTTCAAATGTCTAATGTCCACAACTGTAAAATGGTGTTTCCCTTTGAGAAAACAAGAGAACAAGTACATGCTGCATAGGATCATTTGCAGTGATCTGGGTTTAATATCATTAAACTTAAATTGGACACACGTCTCAAGCATCTGGTTGGGTTAAATAAAGACTACTCTCCAATCTATGTTTTTTAATCTTTGAACCTGTAAATTTTTTTCTGTAAAATTGAGTTGATTTGATGGTTATGTTTCATAAAAAAAAGTGACATAATACTGTGTGGAAGAAATAACAGCTTTGCAAGGAGAATATCTTTGCTGTATTTGATTTTTCAAACAAGCTCTCCTTTTTTGTTTTGGTTTCCAAAGAGGCGCCCCGACTTTTTGGATTTTTCATCGATTTTGTTTAGTTGAGTGTCATTTTTATGTCAAAATTCTTTCAGAGATGATGATTATTTCTTACTTAACATGAACCAAGGTTAAAAGATACACTTGTGCCCAAGATCATAAAACTAAATATGGAGACCAGTTTCACATTGGCTGAAATGGCGATGCTAGATATTTGAGACTAGTCTCCAATCTGAGTTTTATGATTTTATGCCTTGAACTGGTTCCAGTATTCTGTGCTGGTTCTCATATTTTGTGTTAGTTCCCACATTTTGTACTGGTTCAAATATTCTGTGCTGGTTCCCATATTTTGTGCTTGTTTCAGTATAAATTATAGTTCTCAGATATTCTGAATGAGCTGTGTTGTCAAGAACAAACTCCTTGTTTCAAAAGTGTAGCAACAACTATTTAACTATTTAAATACAAAGAAAAAAATTTGGTACATTGAATCTCAAAAATGTTTTTTACCTGTCCTAGATCATGACATTGACATCGGAGACCAGTCTCAGGTATAGCAGCTGATTTGCTGAAATGCTGGCCAATCACTTGCTGGAGAGGTTTTGACTTGGAGCTTGAAGATTGCTCTAAAATCTTTGTTTTAAAAAATTGAACTTGAGCTTATAAAAAGTTTGTTCATGAACTGCTCTTATTTGTGATATTTTATCATTCCAGTCTCACTGTTGGAATTGTTTGAAATGTATTTATTGTCAATTTTGCTGTATTAAGTCTCTGTAAGTGCTAGTCGAGATTTAACACATTCCTCCATAAATAAGCATTTTTATGCATGTGTGACCAGTGTAGATCCAGATCAGCTGCACATCTGTTCCGTCTGATCAGGATCTGCACTGGTTGCATTTTGGTCAGAAATAATCTAATGAACCAAAAAGCAAACAGTTTAGATCCTGATTGGATGGCACAGATGTGCCAGCTGATCTGGATCAAAACTGTTCACCCACACAATAAAGGTGTTTTTATGAAGGAAAGGGTTAAGTCAATTTTTCAACAAGTTTAGACCCTGGTCAGCCCGTGTCACCACACAGTGTGATCAGGGTCTACACTGTTCTATATTCAGTCAATAATTTTCTGCAGTGTACCCTATACAACTGATATTATCCATATCCAGATTCAAAGAAAGGCAGAGTAATTTTCATGTTTCAGTTTTGAATATCTTTGCATTTATAGTGTAAATCTTTTAACAACTTGAATCACTTCTGCCACCAGTTTAGCCTGCACATTTATGCAGTCTGTGCCCAAGATCATAAAACTAAATCTGGAGATCAGTCATTAATCTCAAGCATCTAGTCGCCATTTCAGCATATCAGATCCTTGAGATTTGAGACTGATTTCAAAACTTAGTTTTATGATATTGGGCCCTGTTAAGGGTCTACACTGCTTGTTGTCTTTAACTTTCTGATAATCAAGCATCCTTGGGACTATGAAGGAAGAAATGCATATTAAAAAAGGTTAGTTCAGTTTATAATTAAGATAGTAATTTTTAACATTTAATTTATTACCAGCTTCTTTCACTCATTCTTGGTGTTAGGTACCTCATGTTTATAGGAAAATACTCAGATTATAAGTATCATGCATGAGTGTGAGGTGAAGATGGAAAAATCTGTCACCGAGGGTTAACTGTTTTGGGGGAACCAGGCTCTGTCATGAAACTTGGTCAGGATGTTTGTCCCAATGATTTCTTGGATGAGTTAGAATATGGGTCATCTGGGTCCAAAAACTAGGTCACTGTTACTAAAAATAGTATTTTCTTGTTAACACTCTAGCAGTCACATTTTTGCTCCGATTGTCATGAAACTTGGTCAGGATGTTTGTCCCAATAATTTCTCGGATGAGTTCGAATATGGGTCATCTGAGTCCAAAAACTAGGTCACTGTTACTAAAAATAGAATTTTCTTGTTAACACTCTAGTGGTCACATTTTTGCTTCGATTGTTATGAAACTTGGTCAGGATGTTTGTCCCAATGATTTCTTGGACGAGTTCGAATATGGGTCATCTGGGTCCAAAAACTAGGTCACTGTTACTAAAAATAGAATTTTCTTGTTAACACTGTAGCGGTCACATTTTTGCTCCGATTGTCATGAAACTTGGTCAGGATGTTTGTCCCAATGATTTCTTGGATGAGTTAGAATATGGGTCATCTGGGTCCAAAAACTAGGTCACTGTTACTAAAAATAGTATTTTCTTGTTAACACTCTAGCAGTCACATTTTTGCTCCGATTGTCATGAAACTTGAGCAGGATGTTTGTCCCAATGATTTCTCGGACGAGTTTCAATATGGGTCATCTGGGTCCAAAAACTAGGTCACTGTTACTAAAAATAGAATTTTCTTGTTAACACTCTAGCTGTCACATTTTTGCTCCGATTGTCATGAAACTTGAGCAGGATGTTTGTTCCAATGATTTCTCAGACGAGTTTCAATATGGGTCATCTGGGTCCAAAAACTAGGTTACTGTTACTAAAAATAGAATTTTCTTGTCAACACTCTAGCAGTCACATTTTTGCTTCGATTGTCATGAAACTTGGTCAGGATGTTTGTCCCAATGATTTCTTGGACGAGTTCGAATATGGGTCATTTGGGTCATAAAACTAGGTCACTGTTACTAAAAATAGAATTTTCTTGTTAACACTCTAGCAGTCACATTTTTGCTTGGATTGTCATGAAACTTGGTCAGAATGTTTGTCCCAACGATTTCTCAGAGAAATTTGAATATGGGTCATCTGTGTCCAAAAAACTAGGTCACTGTCATGAAACTTGGTCTGGATGATTGTCCCAATGATTTCTTGGACGAGTTCGAATATGGGTCAATGATTTCTGGGACCAGTTCGAATATGGGTCCTCTGGGTCCAAAAACTAGGTCACTGTTACTAAAAATAGAATTTTCTTGTTAACACTCTAGCGGTCACATGTTTGCTCCGATAGTCATGAAATTTGGTCAGGATGTTTGTCCCAATGATTTCTTGGACTAGTTTGAATATCGCTCATCTGGGTCCAAAAACTAGGTCACTGTTACTAAAAATAGAATTTTCTTGTTAACACTCTAGCAATCACATTTTTGCTTCGATTATCATGAAACTTGGTCGGGATGTTTGACCCAATGATTTCTCGGACGAGTTGGAATATGGTTCATCTGGGTCAAAAAAATTGGTCACTGTTACTAAAAATAGAATTTTCTTGTTAACACTCTAGCGGTCACATTTTTGTTTCGATTGTCATGAAACTTTGTGAGGATATCTGTTCCAGTATTTTCTCAGACGAGTTCGAATATGGGTCATCAGGGGCAAAATATCACTAAAAATTAACAATGGTACCTTTTCCTGTGACTTGCCACATTTCTTAGCAGTATTTAGTTGTTTGAAGTGCTTAATGCATGCAGAACTACAATGCTTTTACAAACTGTGAAAATGTTAATAAAAAAATTGTTCTGATTCTCTGTTCTATTTTGTTTTTTAAAACCTGTACATACTCATTCTTCAAGAGAACACCAGCTTAAATTCTACCTCAATTCTATTATGCAGTCAAACCTGTCTTTAGCAGTCACCCAAATTTTTCATTTCCATTGCATACCAGTAAGTCGCCCCAGTCTCGCATACATTAACCAGGTCTGTAACAACTTTGCTAAAAGCTTAGCAGTTGTACTCAGGTGAGCGATAAAGGGCCATCATGGCCCTCTTGTTTTATAAATGACGTCACTAACTTGAATGTTTTACGTCAGATACTTGAAGACGTGACGTCACTCACGTGACTAATTCTACATGGGGGTGTAGGATCGAAATTTCCTACACGGGTGAAAACACCGGATGACCTGATCTGGTATGCAAGAATGTGTTTGATAATCCATGCTGAGCATTTCTGTTTTAAATGCTGTATTCTTAAATGCTGTCTCAAAAATTGTTTTCATGTGTCACAAAGTTTATGAATTCTGCAACAAAATAGGATAAAGGGTGCCTTATTGGATACAATAAGAGGTTATTACATGTCTTTTCACCTAGGAGATAGTTAGTCTAGCTAACCAAAAAATCAGAATTGGCAGTAAAAGCTTATCAGCTATTTGCTAGTAGATGTTTAACATTACATGACTTGTGTATGGTTAATAATATGTTTAATTATTGTTACTTAGTTAATTACCATGTTTGATAACATTACATTTGATGTGATGAAAGGTAACTGGTGATGTGGTTAAAGTTATTCTGCAAGAAAAAAATTGATGCATGTAAATGAAAGGTAAAATAAGTGATGAATTTGTGATAGCTTGACTTTATGATACAAATGTAGGCAGCATTGCTTTTTGCAGGAATAACGAAATCCATGTACATGTATATTGTTAATGTGGTACATTCATACAAATTTTTTAATGTGAGTCATCTTAAATGTTAAATATATTTAACCCTTTCCTCCATAGACACACATTTATTGTTTCGGCAAGATCAAGATCAGCAAGCACACCCGTGCCATCTGATCAGGATCTAAACTGTTTGCTTTTTTATTCATTATCATGTTTCTGACCAAAATGCGACCAGTGCAGATCATGATCAGAAGGCACGGATGTGCCGGTTAATCTGGATCTGCACTGGTACACAGGCGTAAAAATGCGTATATATGGAGGAAAGGGTTTAAGGTGATGTCAATACTCGCAGTTTCAATTGAAAAGTGTCTTTTAAAGAATTCTGGAATACATAGGTAAAAATAATAGCATAAAAATCTTATAAATTAGAATATAAAATTACAATGTTACCCCCGAACAAGTACAGTTATAAATTGCAAAATATGTTATACATGTTTGTTTCATTCATTTGAATAAATGTTTCATTTAATTGATGTGTTTTTCTTTGTTTGAACATCCACTGAAATACTGTAAGGTTGAACTTAGTAGTTTTCAATAGGTGAGGAGGATATATACTTTAAAAAGTTGAGCTAAAGTCAAAAGAAGAGCCAGTCAGACTGTTTATGGAGGATTAGGGAAATTATATGCCGAGAAGAAAAAGTTAAGCCATTAGAAATACTTGATAAGATAAAATTGTTCGACATTTAAATTGAAGACAAAAGCATCATTCACCACGGAAATCATTTAATACCCATTGAATTTCAACAATATTAACTGAACACAGTCATAACAGGAAATATCTTTAAAAAAGATAAACAGCGTTGATGAAAAAGATTTTTATATGTAATAAAAAATAAAATGAAGATTAGCACAAATTTCGTCTGGTGATAATACGCCGATTAAAGAAGAATGTTTAACATTTACTGTACATGTATTCAGTTACAAGAGCGAAATCTACCAACTTTTACGTAAATTAACTTAAATAGGTGTCCCTCCCGAGTATTGAACCCGGGGCCTCAGCTTGAGAGGCGAGTGTGATAACCACTACACCAAGGCGATTTGAATAACTGGACTTGAAATTAACAATCAGTAGTAAAGGAACTAGAAAGGAACCAGTAAGAACCAGATATATCAGCAATTCTCTGTCGTTTTACACTGTGTATTGTACTCGAGTGTTTACCTGACACGCATGAATATGCCATATAAAATCGTATTTAAGCCATCAATTGACTTAACTGGTTATTTATACCGTAAATATCTTTATCTCAAATACAATTATCGCTTTTAAAAACGTAAATGCCCGAACATATAAGTGCCATGTAAATACTAACACACAATATAAAAATCGTTACGGTAATCATTAACGAGACCCACTAATAACCAATCAAAATAATCTATTTGATTTTCCCGCTGCATAATAAGTATTATTTACAATATTTCATTGGTCGAAAAACTAGGTCAAAAGTGAGCTTAGACAGCTAACGCCGAAAAAGCCTTTCAATTTGATTAAGATTTAAGACAGGGGTCAAAATCAAAATTTTACATGACACTCAATATTTTGCATGACCTCCTTTAGCTTAAATTTTTGTCAGAAAACGCCTTACTTATGCTGTTTACGAGTATTCGCACATGTGTAAAGGGGTTTGGGCAAAATTCCTTGTGCAATAACCCTTTCAGATCATTTACGTGGTTGACGTCATTCCTGTCACGCAAATTTCTGTAGAACGTAAGCATTCCCGTTCACTATGTAAGAAATAATGACAGGAATAATGATACGAGTATCTGTACAATAATGGGCGGCATTTAAGATATTCCGTATTCTTTTGCCATTATAAGAAATACCACCCCAGATCATAGCGCTTCCAACACCACAACGGTCATATTCGTAGACGTAGACATTAAGAGGATCAAGCCTTTTATACTCGGCGTTGCCAAACAAAATCAATTCCGTCAGCTTCTTTGAGTTTAAATTTGGACTAAGTGGTGAAAACGATAATTTTCCATCACTATCTATGCAAGCGACTGCCCTGTCGTGCCCAATTCAAATGTGCGACGCGGTGACGTGCTGTTAGAAGAATACTTTTTAAAGGACGTCAAGCACGCAGCCGAGCAGCTCTCGACCGGTTTCAAGCGTTACAAACGTATATTCTTGACCCCCGTAAATTGTCTAAGACGTTGAACGAGCTTTTGAGCAGGTGTGAAGCGTTTACGTCGTGTTGACGGCACTAAGTATCGATCTTCGCGCGACGTTGTTTTCAACGTCTTACCTGAACGACGCAGGTGGTTGACGCTGCCAGTTTGTCAGAATTTCGCTTGCAAACGATATATTGCTATCGCTAATGGCAACCAAAACGACCTGCTACGTCAGCAGCATGTAAACAAGCTCCTAGAAATCTCAAATCGATATTTCTGTCCGAAATGGTAGGACAGCACGGCGACCAAGGCTAGCTACCAGAAATTTTACTCCGGCTGTTTTCATTGTGGACAATATTCTTAATATCCAAGGAAATTTGCGAAAATATCCATGTCGGGTTTCATTGTCACGTGCATCTCGAGCATTTTGAATTTACACAGTCACGGTCTAATGGGGAGGTTTTCGTTAAAAAAAATCACCGCGCATGTGATTAGAAGAGTTAGTACGACATATAATGGTCAATCTTTTTCACGATATTTGCAATATTGTAGATTAAGAGCGAAAACAAAAATACTGACTTAACTTTTTCTTTTGAGTATATTTTTGTAAGTTAGAAAAAAATCGGGATTGGGACGGGCTCTTTTGAATTGTTTTTAAAAGTTTGCCTCTTTATTACAGATGTTCGTCATTTTAAAACGTTATTAAATTTTTCGTAGTCATTGGAAGCATCCTGTGACATGTAGTTCGTATAATGAAAGCAATTTAAACCTGCTTGCGCACTGTTGAAACTGAATTAAAAACTACTTTAAATAGCAAATCAAACTTGTATCGCAGAAAACAAGTCAAAAGTTCTTGCAGTGCCCCTCGAAATCAAACCTATTACAGCGACATTACATGACACGAACACAATTTGACACCATAGAAACCTAAATAAGAAAATATCCAGATGATTTATATGACATTTTTCCATTATGTAGATGTAACAGTCTTCTATATGTGCTTTTAGAGAAAATTGGCATACATGTGGTACATTGTATCTGGATATTTTCTGATGGAAATTCAGGTTTCTTTGATCGAGCGCACTATCCACTGGCTGTATTCTTTGTCGTCACAGCGCATAAAATAAACAAGGTGCTTTGGAGAATTAACTCCGGCCCAACCACATACTTCACAATGTTGTTTGCATAACAGAGGCAGCTGCGGTTTTTCAAAGACAATATTGTTTTTGGTCGTCGTAAAATCGCCAGGTCGGTTTTTCTTTGGAATTTAACAGATAAAGCAGAAAAATGACACAGTAGTGAATTGCAAACAACCAACTCAAGTTGACTTAACTTAAAAATCTAATAAATTACGTACAGATAAATATAAACCATTTTACTGGTTTGACATGATCGCCTTAATGAATAGTATTACCCAAAAAGATAAACGTTTAAAGTATGTAAATATACACGTTTAAGGGTAATAGAAAGATTCAAGTTGGAAACTCAGTGGTAATGATCGTTATAATTATATAATCAACATTGTCGTCTGGTTCGTATTCATTTTCATCCTCACAGTCCTCTTCATCATTGTCAGTATTTAACTTAAGAACTTTTTAACGTTTAAAACGCTTAAACTATATTTGCACACACGTTACCCGGCATTTTGCTATAAAATGCAGAACTCCAAGATTTCAACACAAACTTCTGTGCTTAAAGCGCGATAAAGATTTTATTATCCATTCTACCACTTCAGGAATCAACGCATAACTGCAGAATTCTTTTGGCTTTAAAAGTCAGCCGATTTTTTTCCATGAGTCAATCAAAAATAGCGAAAAAGAATATTACTTTTACCGCTGTCAAATATGCATAAACTTACCGGGTCTGCTCCTGGATCTGCCGTTCGCTCACAGATCTGCCGGTTGACGGATGTGATTACTAATGATTCGTTGTTTGGACGCACAATCTAAAAAGGTCATTCAATTTTACCAAATAAAACAATATCGTGTGACTTTTTTCAAGGGTTATCTTATTTTAATCACTGAAAACTACGGAAGCCCATTGAGGCCGTTTTGAGTTAGAGTTGGTTTAGTAGGCAACAACTTAATCCTAGCTAGATATAAGATTGTCCCTATATATGACTATGTTAATCTACTGGTCACCAAAGCGATAAAAATCTAGGCAGAATGATATTTTAATCAGGTCAGCTGAGCATCAATCAAGTTACAATCCAAGCAACCATTTTAACTGACCTTTAGATTTCTAAAGTTAAACACTATTGGTAACCCTGGCAATCAGGGTTCCTGATAGCAGAACTTTAAAAAAAAACATCATCCGTGGAACATTCCTCTCAGCTATCAATGAAACTCGACATAATTGGTTTGGGGGAGAATATTTAAAATTGGTTGCTTAATAAACCAGGGTAATTGAACAGACTTTATTAAAATCCGACTGACACTTTTTAGAGGAAGATTTTGAAAAAAAGTGTTATCGATATATACATATTTAATGTGTAAATATAATAAGCTACTGGGCATCGTCATTTTGAATCTGACGGTTATGATTTTACTTACGTGGATAAAGGTGTACTATGTGTTTATACACTACAAATACCTAAGTGCTGTGCCTTCATGTTCTGGAGAAAGGGATTTGGCTTATAAGACAGACAGAGACGCGGACAGACGGACGGACAGACAACCGCATACACTGAAAGATGGCCAGCCATTCGGACTGATAAACAGACAGAAAGACAGGCTGAAAGATGACCAGACAGACAGATCTAACAAATACGTTCTAACTTCTAACTCAAAACAACGTCAATTGGCGTCCCCCTCTCCCTATTTGGAACATCTAATTGCTTAGTTCTAAGATCTAAGACCTAAGTTCTAAGAACTTACATCTATTTTCAAATCGTTTCCTCGTAGATGCTCTGTTAAACCTGATTAAAACATTTCATTCTGTCAAGATTTCTGTTGCTACAACAACCAAAAGGTTAACATAGAAATATAGAAAAAATAGAAAAAAATCTTTTCCAAGCCACCATCTTTATGGAACATCTAAGTTCTAAGATCTAAGTCATACGTTCTAAGATTAACATATTTCTCATTGTCGCCTTCTAACTTCTTACTCAAAACGCCCTCAGTGGGCTTCCGTAGAAAACACACTTCAAAAAAATTCCTCATTCGGGGTTATCTCATTTTAATCAATGAAATGCCACTTTAAAAATTTATGTTCTCAAGCTCTGTTAGAAAACGATGATAGCGCTGTTAGGACACATAAAATGGCTTTACTGACATTAAACCTGAGAATTTACATCATTTTGGTAAGTCTGTCATTGTGTGTAAACAGCAAATAAACAGACAAAATATTGTCTATATGCTTTCTTTGTTATTCCTTATTCATGTTGTTTAATTCTTAAAATTCAAATGACCACCATTAAAAAAAAAAACTCGTTAAAAAAAATTCAAATGATAAAATAAAGCGCGTTAAGTTTTTTTCGTTTTTTTTTTTTACAAGAAACATTTGTAACAAAATGAGTAATCTGACCAGATTATTGATTTATAACAAACTAATATCTATTCCAATTTTAGTAAAGATACATATGTGTGAAAATTTAAAAATGCGCCGAAATAATATGGCTCTCTTGTCTCATTGTTTGTTTGTGTTTTTTTTTCAAAACGTTTCGACTAAAGCATTAACAAATCTAAAATGAAAATATTTCAATACATTAGTATAAGTATTGAAAAAAGTAAACAGAATGCGAACATTTCCAACCAGTGTTGATATCATTTTTTTTAGACGTCAGTAACTTTAGATAAAATCTATTAATTAACAAAAAGACTTCTAGAATGAAAACTTTATCAAGTGAGCTCTTCCCAGAGCACATTGTTCGCTTCAGTAACCATTTTATTTTTCAGATGTCTGCTGTAGTACCAGTACGGAATATAAAGTCAGGTAAACTACATTAAGTTATTTGATAAATGTTGAAATATACACCTGGAAAAAAGTTAAGCACCCCCTATTTGTTTTCCGTTTATTTTTAACATATTAAATCAAAATTTAATAATTTTAGGTTTCAAATTTTCTTCACTATATTGTTAAAGGGATGAAAGCATTCAGGTTAGAGGCTCGGTTACATCAGGAATGGCGACGGATAACGCAGCAGCAGATCAGAAGGCTTACAGGCAGTATGCGTAGGAGGGTTGCAGCAGTTATCCAGGCAAATGGCGGATACACCCGATATTGACATTTATCTGTGATACGAATTTTGTTATGATGATAATTGATCTACTGAAGTGAAAAATGAATTAAATTCAGTGTTTATGAACTCTGTATGACAATACTTGTGAAGGACTGAGATATTGTGAAAAAGTCATATGAATTTCAATGATCTCATTTGTTAATAAAATTTTGTTATTTTTTTATGATATTGTTTTATTCTGACACATAATGATCAATATTATCCAAAGTAGTTCACAGAAAGGAAAAAACACATGACAATTTCACATTGTGAAACTTTGAATATAGGTGGGTTGAAAAAAAAGTCGGGGGTGCTTAACTTTTTTCCAGGTGTATACATGATCCACTAACTAATGTAATTTAATATTTTGCGAACTTGTTCGATGTGCATTTTCTACAACTTTTTTACTGTTTAATATACTAAAGATCTTCTGGTTCATGTCAGTGCCATGTACCGAGTATATGTTTTCGTGCAACAAATAGAGTAATTTACTAATTACTTCTGTTGCTATGGTAATCAAAGTAATTTAAGATGTTGACGGACTAACTACGTTTACAGGTTTGCATGAACTCTGAACTTACTGTTTACACGAAAAAAAATTTCACAAAACCTTCAGTAAACAAACAGAAGCACTAGAACATTGTTTGTCAGCTTTTAAAATAACCAGTTACAGATAGGAACTATCTGATGAGCGTTAATCTCATTAACAGATAACAAGGTTATGGTGTTACTCGTTTCGTCATTGCGATGTCATAGATACACAGAAAATCTCAAAATATCTCAAACGGCAAAATGTATGGGTTTTTTTTTTTTATTTTACATACGTTAAGAAAAGTAAAAACGGTAAAAAACAGACATAACAATCCCTAAAATTATATTTGCTATCAATTACAACACTGGAAGCAACACAAAACAACAACTTAAATCCCCATTTGAGAAAGATGATACTGACTGTTATGCCCTGAAATTTAGTGTAAATTTCTTTGTAAATTTTTGAAACTTTATAAGTTTAAAATAAATTCTATATTTGAAATTATTAAATTCTATATTAAGGTGATATCATTTGTCACAATATTCTGTTAAAGTAGGGGGGAGTGTGGTGACCTATTTTCATAAAATTCATGTTATTTAATAATTATAAATCTTCTTATTACTTCAGATATCAATTATAGGGCATATACATGTTACAGGTCAATCAGGAAATATAAAAAAATAGAAATATGAAACAATTTTTCTCACTGAGTGTAGCCTTATTGCCGGGAGTCCAAACTTCCAAATTATCCACTATAGTATTAAACTACAGTCACAGGAAGGTTGTCTATATCTAGGTTAACAATGTCTTAGAGTTTAGTTCAATAAACTGTACTAGAACAATAGCAAAACATGTTTCTCCCAGTGACTACAAAAGGAAAATTTGACATTCATGTTTCCATTGTTTATAACTATTGTTCTAGTAAAGTTTATTGAACTAAATTCTAAGACATTGTTAACCTTGATATAGACAACCTTCCTGTGACTGTAGTTTAATACTATGGTGGATAATTTGGAAGTTTGGACTCCCGGCAATAATGCTACACTCAGTGAGAAAAATTGTTTCATATTTCTAATTTTTTTATAATTCCTGATTGACCTGTAACATGTATATGCCCTATAATTGATATCTGAAGTAATAAGAAGATTTATAATTATTAAATAACATGAATTTTATGAAAATAGGTCACCACACTCCCCCCCACTTTAACAGAATATTGTGACAAATGATATCACCTTAAAATCCCTACTTTTTGGGGAAATCATTTTGTTGAATTTTAAAGTTTATTCTAAGTTGCTTTTGACAATCTGTGGTGTTAATAGAGAAAATAATTCTTATTGTTTGACTGGTTGACACTTCTCAAAATTCTCTTTTAAGTTTGACAACTAATCAAGAGAATAAAAGAGGTGTTAGCCAGTTGTTTTCTTATCAGATGCCATAAATAATTTTAATTACTATTTTGAGACTTAGTGTCGGTCTCGGGGTAATTATTAATCAGACAAGCTTCTGGCCCCTAAGCCATGATTTTCACAGCTCCGCCTTCGGGAAATCGGACGTGCTCATTGGTCAAACACCACCAAACCCGGGTCGCAGTTCGATCCTTTATAAGATCGCTTTTTCCAGTCAGTCAACACATCTGCTGTGACTGTTTACGTGGTATTACATATTAAATAACTGGAAAAAGGATCTTAACTTCTTATTCTTAATTTTAGGTAAGCGACTTTAGTATTTTTATTTTTTACATATCGTTATATAATGTGTTTGATAATTCAACAGCTATTTTTGTATTGTATTTTACAAGTATATGTTAAACATATTCACGGACTCCATGTGTTAACAACATACGAGAATTCTATTTATTGCGATTTCTCAGTTATTGCTATTTACTATTCTATCTTAGTGGTTTTGCAAGCATTTAATATTTCTTTCAGGAAATATTACGTTAAGTAGTTAATACGAGAATGTCCGTTATATGTATATATTTCTATTATCAAACAGGTTGTTGTGTAAAACAGTACATATTAAGTATTGCAAATTGACGCATTCTTAAACAAATTTGATTGTAATAACATTGTTTATATAGTCAGGGTATTTTGATAAAAACTTGTTAAAAAGTTTATTACATTACATTATTGTTAAATTCAGGTTTCATTATGTATTATGTGTAATGTTAAATGCATAATGTGTATATCGCATGTATGGCTTTAAACATATTTTATTAGAATTGTTTCTTTCATATTATAACACATCTGCTGTGACTGTTTACGTGGTATTACATATTAAATAACTGGAAAAAGGATCTTAACTTCTTATTCTTAATTTTAGAAATCCCCATTGAAATTTGTGTTGTGCGCATCAGCATAATATTGACAATAAAATTTAAGATCCTGTTGAGAAGAACCTACAATTATGACGAGAGAAATCAACATTTTTATCTTTTGTCATCCATTTCCACGACCAGGAATTGAAGATCAAACACACTTTTACGAGTATTTCATATTGTATAGATTTGGAAGACAATTATCTTGTTTATTTTTGTAGATAACCTATTACTCATGAAGGCATTTACAATTATGTTTTGTGTTGCTTACAAAAATTGGTTTCTTTCAATATTTCGGGGGTTTTTAATGAGTGATTTTAATTATTAAGCCAGTCTAGATTAAGGTTTTGTTCAAGCAACCTTAAGAATATACTTTCAGCTATTTCCTTTTGCGCCAGCTGTGATACGGACAATTTATACTCTCAGATACCCTGTTCCTGGTATGCACTTTTGCAAAATCTATGCCAAGCATTTAATAGCCCGTTAAAAGCTTAAATACACAAAGTATAAACGTATTTAACGATTTGTTTTACAGATACGACTGGAAAAGATTTCTACTTTGGAATCCTTGATAATGTTGGTAGGGACTGTTGTCATGGCCCAGCTAACATCATAACGGCCTATGTGACCAATGTTTCCCCTCAGGACGCCCAAGTAAGACTGCAAATTTCTTACATAAATGTAGATACAACCTTCAATATACCCAGAGGTCAAGGACACAGTTTCAATATATCAAGCAGCATACAAGGGGATGGAATATTCAAAAGCTCAAGAGGAATCCGCATATCTTCAAACAACGATATAAATATTATTGTCACCAACTCATTCAACAACCCAAATATGATGGATGTATACAATGTGCTTCCAACAACAAGCATAGGCAAACAATATGTAATCTTGTCAAATAAAGGTGGAAACGCTGATGATCGTGGTAGTGCATTCCTTGTTACTGGAGTATATGATAACACCAACCTAACCGTTAAAATTAATGGTAGCAGCCATTACGTCCTCCTGAATGCATTTGATGTGTATCAGTACGTGTGCGGATACAACTGTGACTTGTCTGGTGCGCTGTTAGTTTCTGATCAAGATATTTCAGTCACAGCAGGTTCAACCTATACTTTTAGAACAAATTATGACGACTACCTTGCATCGGAAATTATTCCTACAACAGCGTGGGAAACGGCTTACATCGTACCTCCATTACTGCCTAACCACGGGTTTACCGTTAGAACTATATCAGAAAATGGATCTCTAATTAATATATCGAATACAACTCAAGCAGTTTCTTCGCAAAACAGCACGCAGGAAATTACCTTCGATGACCTGCCAATTCTTGTTACATCGAGCAAACCATTTGGTGTCGCCCAGTATTCCTTCATAAGTACTAGTAATAACTATCTTGGTGATGTTTTTATGGCAGTCGTGCCTGGCATCAAACAGTACATGAACTCTTACTTATTCACGGTACCACATGCGTATTATGGTAACACTAATGCCTATGTTGCCTTGATAGTACCTTGGAAAGAGAAAGACTCTTTAATGCTTGATGGTGTGTCCATGCAACTCTATAACACCAGTAAAGGAGATGTTAAACAACTCAGCGTTCCGCATCCTTATGAAAACTACACTGTTTTAACATTTCAAACCACAGAAGGGGTCCATCACTTCTGGCATCCTCAGAAGACAGTTACTTTTGGAGTATTTGTCTATGGACTTGGAGCGTTCCTCGGGTATGGTTTCTATGCAGGATATAATTTAGAATTTCAAGGTAATAATCATTAATTAATAATTATTTTATTTCTTCATAAGGTTATTGGCATAACTGTGCAATATTGTTTGTATATGGATTCGATACTTTGTAGTTGCATGTGCTTAGTTTTTTTGCTCCTGTTTGTCTCTTTGTTTTTTTTTCTTGTTAATTTTGTACGTGAGTGCGTATTTATCGATGTTTTGCTATTATGTATATCATTATAAAGAATATATATATATTGCTAATACCGCCGTTCATTGTTATACTAAACATTACTCTCAAAGAAATTTGCAATACGTCTTAATAATTTTCCTTTTTTTCTCTGAAATAAAGAAGAAATTGGTTTTTAATTATGAATTTCATTACGCCTACTTTGCTGGAAGTACAGTTTTGAGAATCTTCATAAACTCTATAATATGCAACGGAAATAATAACACCAGTTTTCGGGAAAGAACAATAATATTATTTTAAAAATTACTTTCTGTAATTTGTAGACTTTAACATGTTTAAATATTCAATAGACCTACACTGTTTTGAAAGTTGTAACAATTGTTGAATACGTCAACAACAAATGTAGCCTGTAGGATAAAATTAATATAATCTGCCAGAAATTTCCAATCGGATGCTCGAGTTTCGCTTTCGCCCTTTATGGGATTAGCTTAATCAGGAAAGTAACACACCGCATAACTGATACTGTTTATCTTTCAGAACATTCAGAATCTGTAACAATGTGTTACAACTGCAATGATGTTACTCATATTGGTCTTTGTGATAATGTTCAGAAATGTGCTGATAACGAGGTAATTTTACTCAACATAATAGAATACTTTCGATTTATTTCCGTCACGTTTAAATAATATAAGGACTGTCTACAGTCATAATTGCACGTTCATTGATAAAAAAAGGAAATTATCAAAACCTTTCTGACGGCAAAATGCATTTTGATGCAGCTTTGAACAACTACGAGTAAATATTATTTATAACATGTATCTTTATTTTGCACTTGTTAAGACCACAGGGAAAAAAAGAGTTTTTAAACATATAAGTATATAGTAAATATACTATAGACTTATATGTTTAAAAACTCTGTTTTTCCCTGTGGTTAAGACACATTAGAACAGTTACGGAACAGTTACAAGTTTTAGCTTTCCAAAAAGCTAGTCGGTCATTAGCAAATAAATTAAAAGAATAAGTAGGTATGTATTCGTTCATGTATTTACTTTTGGACCAATGTAAGTGATATGGCCAGTTTTCTGTCGATCAAAGTCACACAGACTGTATCTGACAAACTATTTGTGAATTAAGTTGATGTTTCAAGTTTATTTCCATGAACATTTCTCTGTATGTACAAACATAAACAAGAGAACATATAAACATTGTATGATTCTGTTACTTTAAAGTATGCAAACAAAGTTGAACGGCTGATGTTTGATTTATTGAAACATGAAGAATACGTGTTCGGGCTAAAGGCATCAATATAAATAATCATGTCTCTAGTAGACGTAATTTATTTTTTTTTCAGGACGTGTAGAAATAATTACGTTGTTTAAGCACCAGCGAATCTGATGAATATTTTACATTAACGCGAATGCTCAAAGAGGTACCATAGAACTTTCCACAGTTGATACTATTTGTACATTGAGAGAAAAGCCACGCTTATAATATTCAGTATTCATTACCAACATTCATAAAATGTAGTTTTAGTTGGTTCAGCAGATCTCGTCAAACTTGAAGTTGTCAAGCGTTAAAAGACAGTAAACAATAAATTAGGATGCTGATGCATTTATTACTTTCACTTAAGCTTTATGCTGCTATTATCTTTTGTTTTTGTTTGAACGATTTTCTGTAAAACTATTAGAGGAACTCAAGAAGTACTATTTGTATTTAAATTAATCTATCATCATAAAAATTGTCGTTATGCCATTGTTCTGAAAACAAATTTTTCTTTACTTTAAAGGCTGGTTTTGCATTCCTTGCAGTATATTCTAGTAGATCGCCCTTACATAGAAATGATAGTGCTTGTGTTGTCTACCTTACTGTACTTGTCAAAATAATGTTATCGTTTAGTATCCCAAGACCGAAATCAGATCCGTTATATTGCATGTGTATGGGGAAGCAGTCATTGGGGTCACGGGCATCCCCGGAAATCTTTTACAAGTAAAACTCAATTTGGATTGCAACTGCGACGAGTCCAACCGTTCACTATAGACCCCAAGAAGAGAACGCATAGATATATGCGGTTTTGAGAGGGAATATGGGAATCAAAATAAATCAATTCGTATTTCGTTAATAATGCATATATTCAAGGGCAAGTTTTGAACTTTATGGCGGCGGAAGTTTTGTAACATAAATTAAATAGTTAAAGTTTAAATGATAAAAATACAGAAGCACGTACAGAATGGTTACCAAGTTTATATTTCAAAACAATCGTTTAAGTTTTGTTTTCTTAAAATAGATTAAAAGGTCACTTTGAATACCACCGAAGACGAAAAATGTGAAAATAATACAGGCTCGGTTTCATTGAGCCTGTTAAAGACTTTAAAGCATATCAAAAACATAAAATACCGCATCGTAATTAGAGCTCCAACTTGGATATCAAAAGGACAGGGAAATAGATAGATCTAAAAAAACATGGCAGTTTTTGTGCAACAAGCTCAAAACGAGGCACTTTTATGCAAATCTTTGAGAAAGAGCATAATACATGTATATAAATGTCCCTCTAAATGAGTAATTGCGAATAAAAGACAAAATGTAATGTTCATAACTAATGAAGACATGGGTAGTCATCAAACCAACTAGGTTTAAACTCTCGCATCTCAGATTATTTCAATAGTGCGCTCGTGAAATGCAAAAGTGTGTAATTATGGATTGAAATTATATTTCAACAAACTTGATTAACTAAGTACTTGTAACTGAGGTAACTTGATACCAGACAAGTTCAATAAACAAAATCATAATTAATGCTTCCACGCTGAATGTGTAATCATAACCTCATGTGGTCATCCTAGTCGTTTATCTCTCTCGTACGCAGCTTATTGGTCGTATTGATGACTGTCTTTTAGCGTAGCGCCGCCCAATTGACTACACTTATGATATTAGATAAAAATATTGCCCATGCTGATCTCCTATGTTTACTTTAAACAATGGCCATGTCACATTCTCTAAACCTCCGGTATCTTCTGATAACATTCACCAAATTTGCACTGGAAATCGCAAACAAATGGCAAAATCGCTGATCCCGCTTTTTTTACTTTAAACAATGATCACCTCACTTCGCTAAACTTCCGTTAACTTCTGAGAACATTCGCAACATTTGCACTGGAAAGCGCAAAAAGCAAAATCTCTCTTTAAAAGACAATATTTTGACAATTAAGCAAGTTCTGAGCATTCGTTTCCTCCTAAATGCTTGTTTAAAACATCTCCTCGTTTACTATAAGCCTCTACTGTTTCACGACCGTATGTTTGGTGATTTATACCACAAGAAAGAAATTTTTAAAATTAACACATGGGTAGAAGTGTTCATCAATTTTCAAAGTCAATGCATGGACATGAGTTTTTTGAAACCCGCATAATGTCATCTAACATGGCATACACTGAAATTGACATCATTAAAACTAACAAACAAAAACAGGAAAATGTGCGAGAACCACCAATATTACATGTTTAAGTTCAGCATTCTAACGAAATTGTTGAAGATCAGAATAGTAAATTTAATAATTTGAGTCCCTGTCAGGCTGCTCATCCCCCCACCCTAGGACAGTGACGAAATTTTGTTGTTGAATACATTTTTGGTTGAAAGTGTATGCTAATGACCGACTAGCTTTTTGTAAACTTTTGTTTACAGACAGCATTTCCCGCAAAAGTCGGAGCGTGCTCGATTGGAAATTCCGACATTTAGAACAGGGAGAACTCCAATCGAGTGCGTCGGAACTGTGTTCTGGCAGCGTTCTACCCATTCCATCGAAATAGGTGGTGTGAATCGATCAGTGTTTTATTCTGCACCAAACTGAAATATTTTTAGATACTGTTTTTTTTTGCCATAAAATAAGATAATGGTTACATTTCAGTACTATGCCAAGAATTTCACCAACATAAATACCAGAAATAGTGTTATTTTTCAGTAAATTATAAATATTGCTTTTTGTTGACAGATCTAAAAACTAGGAAAACTTAGTTGAACTATGCAGTATGGCTTATTAAGACCATTAGGAGTTCTTTAGACTTCAAAAGATATAATAAACATGCAATTATGTAACACTTTTTATAAAAACCTATCTTGATTCTGTTCCGACATCCAATCTTACTCGTTTGGCAGATTCTTAGACTCTTTCTCCGTCGTTATCAGAAAATAAACGACTGTTGTAAACCAAAAAACTAGAGGCCTCTGATTGGCTTCTGGATTAATACGTCAAGCCTGTTCTCTGTATCTATTTAAAAAAATCTCTCCAGCTTCTTATCAACTAAGCCTATTGCTCATTACAATAATTCAACATAACACTTGATTAAAGAGTAAATATAAACCATTTGTAAAAAAGAAAAGAAGAGGTACAGCTTATACTGTATTAAACCAGCATCTAGAAGGTGTAAACGTCGCCCTGAACGACAGGATATGGCAAACAGTGTGCAGTATTTGTGCAACTCGAATGGTTAACATTTAAACCCCCGACGCACTACGCCAGCAGTGGTTACAAGCGTCGTAACAATACAGATCTCATCATAATATGCATTCCAAACATATGAATGGCAATAAATCAGTGACCGACATTTAAGTGGCATCAAATTGCTATCAGCAACTCTGCAGTGGTAACGGTAAACATAAATCTTGTAATATGAATCCGAGTTCGTTGTATTTTTAAATCTAACACCAACTGGTGTTGTTAATCTCCAGAAGCAGTATGTACTTTACTTGCAAGCTTGGGGAATACCAACTATTTTAAACCTCGAGGAAAGATAACTGAAGCTCGCTAAGGATTCTCTGGCGACTATAATTGCCAGACAAAATTGGTTTACTACTGTCGCTGTCTGCTGAAAGTACAGACATGCGCAGTGAAACAGTCAAGCAGATTCTGTGGAAGAGTCGGAATTTGATTCTGTTACAGTTCCGACAGCCCAATCGAGCACGCCCGGATATTCATTAGTCTATAAGAAAAAACATAAACGATGTCTTGCTTTTGACCAACAAAATCAATATAACGGATTGAATCTATTTCATATATGGGATCATCCTGAACAGTTGTTTGAATCAAATAACGTAACAGTTCAATTTATACACAAATAATATTTTGCTATGAAGGTTTTCATCACGTGACTTTTTAAAAAAAAGACGCATAACATTTTTTCTACACCCTGTAGAAAATACAACACACGTATGTTTATATAATTTAACATGTCGTTATATATCGGCTCAATTTCTGATTTGATGTTACTACAACGTCAAGATATTGTTTCATCAACATTTAGAAGACTTTTCTTGCAAATAGGGGGAACGGAATAGCAATCCTAAGCTCTACGGGCGGCTTTGTCTAAAGGTGTAAGACCTGTAAATAGATTTCCCTATATAAGCTATAGTAAACATGACATGCTTCAACATGCTGGCAATCATAGCTGGTACCATTTCCCAAGGGGTTAACTTACATGCTTTTAAAGCTAAGTGTTTTTATTATCCATTTCCAGCAAGAAAAGTAGGGGTCATGTATCAATTAACAGAGATTTGCCATCTTGAATCCGGTGGTCTGTTTTTTTCACTACGGTGTGAACTTCAAAACTGTTTTACATATGCCGTCTTAAAACCGGGGCCTTTTTTCATAGATTGCATTTCTAAACATAAATTTGGTATCAGTGTGTCAGTAAAAGCATGCCATTTACTAAACATGTCCCTTTCAGCCCATATTTGTCAATTAATGCCCCCAAAATGCAAAAAAAATGGGACTATTTAGTGTCAGCCATTGCTTGACTAGCCCGAGTAGGAACATCCGGTGGACTATTTACAAGTAATTAACCTATAAGAAAACTTGTGTTTTTCAATATCTTATATTTTCTGTTTTTATTCAATAATATGATGTTTGCAATATATCTACCAAGTTTCAGCATTCAGTTAGCAAAAATGAACTCAATATGAGGAATTTTCCAACAACACCTATTCTGGTACGCGTTTGCGGCCAAGCGCCTAAACCTAAGAATTCATTTCTTTCTAATAAAAATTGAAAACCATCAAATTTCTCAAAAACATGGTTATGAATAATAGTAAAACATCTCAACTAATAAAAGCAACTCACTTTTTGAGCTGACACATGCAAAATGGGCCACACAGGGTATCAATTGTGGCATTTTTAAGGCAAAAACAGTTAAAAATGACCCCAAACCTAATTAAAACCTAAGTTTGCCTCCTGCAACACAGTTATACTGATTTTTGACTTTCAAATTTGCTTAGAATTGGTCAGCACACAATTTTAGTGGAAAATAACATTGCAGACAATATAAATATTCAAATTCTGCCCTCCACTTGTACTTCTTATAGGTGTAAGACCTGTAAATAGATTTCCCTATATAAGCTATAGTAAACATGACATGCTTCAACATGCTGGCAATCATAGCTGGTACCATTTTCCAAGGGGTTAACTTACATGCTTTTAAAGCTAAGTGTTTGTATTATCCATTTCCAGCAAGAAAAGTAGGGGTCATGTATCAATTAACAGAGATTTGCCATCTTGAATCCGGTGGTCTGTTTTTTTCACTACGGTGTGAACTTCAAAACTGTTTTACATATGCCGTCTTAAAACCGGGGCCTTTTTTCATAGATTGCATTTCTAAACATAAATTTGGTATCAGTGTGTCAGTAAAAGCATGCCATTTACTAAACATGTCCCTTTCAGCCCATACTTGTCAATTAATGCCCCCAAAATGCAAAAAAAATGGGACTATTTAGTGTCAGCCATTGCTTGATCGGGCTAGGAACATCCGGTGGACTATTTACAAGTAATTAACCTAAAGTGACCACGTCCGGTGCCGCTGTTAACCGGTGTTACCCTTCAAAGTTCAAGTTTGGTCCATTATAATATGTCGGTCATCAGGATGACCGACAATCAAACACTTTATTGCGTCATTGTGTTCGTATTGATTTTACTCGAGCAGTTCTGGACTCGTAAGGTCACTGAGTACCCACCTTTATGCTTGGCAGCTTTATTAGCCTGTTTTGTTTCATATGTTTATGTGCTTTTGCACATAAACATATCGAGTTTATTGTTGGGTTGGGTCAAATTTACGAAGACAACTTGTACTTGTTTATTCTAATGAGATCATTTGGGGAAAATGTGATGTTTGTGCTCCCTATCATCTGATTTAAACGTTCAGTGTCAAATTATTCTGCCACTGGCCGTTTAAGGCAGTTACACCTCAGGTTCTCTTTTTCGTTAGTTATTTTTGTTGTCTTATTTAAAATTTATTATTTGATAAACCCAGGCTGTTTTTTCCACTCTGCTCTTTGGCAGGGAGGCTGTGTTTTCTGGTGTGGCTATTCATTATATGTATATGTTTTAGATACAATATGATTTTTAAAGACAAATAACAGTTGTATGTAAAAGATACATGTATAGGTAGAAAGTCTGATTGAGATGCAACTTGGTCGTAAGTTAACTGAAGTTATATTATAAAACAGTTTAACGAAAACATGTTTATGTGTTATCCGCTTTCAATTTATTGGTCGTTCGTTTTCAGATATGTTATGTGGAAAGTTACACTGTGTCCGGACACACAAAATACCGATCCGGTTGTAGAGATGCCAGTGTAAGTAAAAACCAAAATAGTCAAGTGATTTGCAGAAATGCCATGTACAGATATGTTGATTGATGTTTTGACACACAAATGTAAAAAGAATATGAAACTGATATACCCATGACATCAGTGTTGTGTTTGGCTTCCACCTAACCGATTTTAATCATTATTCATTAATAACTGGAGCACTCCTAGTAATCTGAGCTATTTTAGCGAATAAATAACGTTTTTGAAATGCCTTATTTAGCATATACTCATATTATTTATATCTGCGTTTTCTTTAGTTCTTTAATTAAATAGTCGTGATATTCTTTCTTCAACATAAATATTAAGTTTAAGTTATTTTAACTTTACGTTAAATACTTTCTAGACATGTAAGGCAGATCAAGCCGTTGCTATTCAATCCGGAAAGTTTTGCTTGGAATGTTGTAATAAAGATTTCTGTAACAACCAAGGATGTGGAGAAGGTAAAGCTATAATTGTGTATGCAGTAATAAAATTATCTATATAGAAATCCACGAATGCCTTTGAATAAATATTGTTTGTATCACCCAGAAAAATTTCTTAATCCGGAAACAGAAGACAAAGTGTGTTAAGCCGAACAATGTGCTTGGCCATTAAATATGTAGTAGAAGATAATATTCTGATTAGACGATCGCTAGAAGATAACCTCGTTCAGAAATCGATCAGCAAATAACAGAAATAAACATTTGAAACATTTTTATATTAAACATTTCGAATATCCCTTGTAATTTTCGCATCACACAGTTCGAACATCTCTTGTTACTCTCGTATCACACAGACATAAAAATGAGAATAATTTTAGATACATTTGTATTTCGTACAATCATGTCAATCGTTTTATTCCAACTGGAAGAAAAAGACTGGAACATATTTTGGGTTTGATAAACCAAAAATGGAGAATGAATCATTAGTGCATGTTTAAAAGATTCGTTACATTTCATTTATTTTTGGTAAATATTTTATTCCAATTCTTAAGATGATTTTTATCACGTGCTGTTGAAAAAAAAAACACACACTTTTTTGACAATATTTAGTCAAACTGAATATTCAGTGGCTTAAACATGTCAGTTATTAGAAATCTTTATCTAAAGAAAACAAAATTGCCGAGAGCATAACATAATTACCTTTTCTAATTCAGGTTTGTTTGTTGCATATTAAGTTATTAACCACATTTCCAGAATGTTTGAAGTATAGCTGGAATAACATGCATTTTTTGAAACTGACAATAGGTTATTAAGGAAATTACAATATCTAATTTAAAACAAAATATTCAGTTTACAGCTTTTCGATCGGGCAAAAGTAATACTGTTTAGCATGAAAAAACAGGACAAACTCACATTTTCGAGTTTATTTTAAAATATCACCTTAAAATTGCAATTGAGTAAAATAAGCGTATGTGACGACATACATTATGTTTGTATTGCCATTATTCACAGTAATAAAATGCATTTCATCGAAAAGAGTTTGGTAAGAAAGACTAAAATTAACTTGTTTAATATTGTCACTTTTTCGGCAGTAATACCGGACCGGAACAGCCGAGGGCCAATATGTTTTCACTGCGACCATGTATCCAGCCCTGATGAATGTTTTCAAGTTGAGCCTTGTCAGTCTTTTGAAGTAAGCACGTGACAGTTTGATGTTTTGTTAATAAAAATCTGATATTATTTCTTCATTGACTTGACATGCTCTTAACATTGTTTTATTTTTTATTTTGATGCAGAATTTAACCATGTGCAATGATATAAAGATGGCGATGGCACCCTTTATAGGTTGAGTAGCACCAAATCACGCTGTATCCATCCGTGGTCCGTTTTAAGTTATGCTACTTTTTTCATCTTGGGCCTTTTAACCGTTAGAAATCGGCCTTTTTGTGGCTTGTTTGCAGGAATAACATGTCAGGAAAATAAATGGAAGGAATTTCATGCCTTTAAGGCTTTATCTCGTTTGATAGAGGCGTACTAGTTCCGGAACAGCGGGTTTATATTTTTGGCACCGTATTTGCGATACCGCGTTTAAAATAGGGTCTGTTATGTTAGAGATCGGTCATTTTCTTACTAGTAAGTAAACCCCGAATTTCCTGCGCGTTTTTTGAATAGATGAAATGTAGATCTTCACATTAATATATTGTTGTCTTGAAATTAAGCTAATAGAAATCATGTTAAATGTACATTGAATATTGGGGATTCAACATTGAGGTCTATAGGAACTGGACTTACCAAATTTGGTTCAAACTCTGAACTCATTTTGCGATTAAAAAGCGCAGTTGCCATGTAGTAAATAACACGCTTATTAACAGAGCATTACAATGATTAGCATTGCGTCTAATAAAAAGAATGGCATTAGAGTATTTATTATCAATTATTTATCTTATTTGATTCCAATTCACAAAGTTACAATTAAAAGAGAAACAAAATAAGTAAGCACTGAGTGTTGGTTAAGCGCATTGTTCTTTGTGAAGTATGACTTACACATTCTCATTTCTATTCAGGTTTGCAAGATAGAAAAGTACAGTTGGTTTAACGTTGACTTCCATTACAAAATGAGTTGTGGTCATAAACAGGTAAAGGACATTATAAATAAGTAGACCAACATGGTTATCCCATTCTTAAAATGGAGATGTTTAGACTGCAGGACCACGTGACTTTTAGAATGTCATGCACACACAGAATCACTCGCCCCATGTAGGTTTTTGCTTATTTCTCAGTAATTTCTGAACCGATTTTGTTCACATAAAGAGCACCGTACTACAACCGTACTACTGTTTGAAAGCATTTTCGTGGACATTTAACCTCCAATATCAATCGGTTGTCGTTTTCTAAAACATTCAAAACATTTTAAAAAACCTACCTGAACCAAGTGATTTTGTGTGTGCACGACATTGTTAAAGTGACATAGTATAACCAACCTGCAGGTGAAGTCGAGCAAATATTAATTATCCTGGAACTAAAATCTTACAAAACATTTAAATGTTACTGTAACTTCCAAAAGTTTTGAGATCAATATGTATTTGTTTAAAAATAACATTTTTAAATGATACCGACATTCTAGAAATTACCCCCACGCATTCAAATTGGCAATAGTTTATATGCGACCCCTACTTATCCTAAAGCAAATGAATTTAAGACTCATTTATGTCAAGAAGAGCGAATTTTTAAAGCCGCCACACGGCACAAACAACGTTACTGTTATATATAAATAGATGCAAAAGAACTTTGAAAGCCATAGTACACGACAAATATAAAAATATTGCTGGCTCGGTTTGATTGAACCTGTTCATGGGCAGTAATGGAAATGCATATTATTTTGGTCTTCTTTCATGTAGGCGAAGTGCCTTCTTTGTTTTGCTTCGGCTTTTGGTTTGATTTTATTCCTTAAGTTTAGCTCTATTCTGTTATGTTAGCTCATTGTTTTATTGCTGTTTTACTGTGTGTGGAGACTGTCCTTCGTGTGTGTGGCTTTTACAGCCTCTATATTTTATGCGTTTTTGGCATACATTAAGTAACACAATAACAAACATATAATATAATATATCTTTTAAGTGCGACTCAGCCACAAGGTCGACACATAACAGTCACGTTGAAAAGCGAGCAACTCTTCTATGTAACAACTGTTGCAGCGACGACTACTGTAACCGGAACTGTACGCAAGAGTCCGATGTCAACACTGGTCCGTCCATTATTGGTAAACATTTTTATTATATTATATGTTTTAAGTTCCATTCATTTTACGACAATGTCAAGCGAATCTTGTTTATACTTTTTGAAAAAAAAATCTATTTCAGGTTATTTATATCAAGTTTTATGACATTCAGATATAATTTCAGCAGAAATTCAATTTAGAAGTTGATTTTAAAAGTTGATAATCATTTCATAACTCCGCAAAGAAAAACATTTGTAAAGTATGTTGTCATAAGACATCTGTGGGTACGAAAAACAACTCATTTCAGGTTTAAGCTTTACTCTGGTCCATCCACTTTCGCTAAGCTGATCCCAGTAAAACAACAACTGTTTTTAGTTTTAAAATATTGCACTTCCCAATATTTCAACAGTTTATGTTATTGATATTTTACGTTAAAATGGTGTTTATTGTGGGGGTTTTGCCCTAATAACTCAGTTGTTTATAATTTATTGGGAAAAAGCCATTAGCAGTTATCGCCGGGACCATGCACGCTACAATTTTTCTCTTTACTTTGATACATTTACATGTAGTTGTGGATTGCAAATATACTTACATTATCATATGTGTCTTGCAAAAATACTTACACTATCGTACGTTTATTGCAAAAATACTTGCATTATCATCTATAGTATATTGCAAAAATACTTACATTATCATACGTGTATTGCAAAAATACTTACATTATCATCTATAGTATATTGCAAAAATACTTACATTATTATACGGAAATTGCAAAAATACTTACATTATCATACTTGTACTTCGAATCACAATACATTAATTGTTTGTTCCTATTAATAAGTGCCAAAGATTTTTTCTTTTAACTATTTTTACTTGTAGCATTCAGTAGGTGACAGCACATAATCGAATATGTCATATACTGAAAGAATCCAAAGTTTAAGGTTGATATCAAGTTTTGCACGATTCCTTCACCCTCATTCTTTGCCAGTTGTTTATTAAAACCAACAAATATCCAAATTTTCAATAAATTATATATGATCTTTATCTATCATATCTATATTGATATAATATATATATAACTAATATCATCTTGTCGAATAGGTTAAATGACATTTTCTTTAATCTGGTATTATTTGACGAAATTAGATTTTTTTTACAGTGTACCCAAATATTGGTCATGAACCTTTAGATAAATTAGGGCTTTAGATTCTTAGAGCTCTCATTAGAGGCAGTTCCTATTTCCTTATAAGCAACAGGCCGTTTTAAAGGGTTTGTCATTTTGATTAACAATTTCGTTCATAAACTTATAAATTCGACACATTTTGCCGTTCACTAGCAGTAAATGCTTTGTGTGTTGTCAACCCTCGCCCCTCCCCCTCACCAACTCTCTGCCGTTCCTCTGTGGTAATTAAATCACTGTAGAATCTAATTTTGGAGATTATGCTGTGTTTCACAGTATTATAATCTAACTGCAGATTTAGTTGCTTGTGGATGATGCATAATATGTAACTTTTTTTATTTTCAGGTTGAATAATACCGGCTAATGAAAGTTAAAAGTCACAATGTTACGTTGAAGACCTCATCTTGTTATAAGTTCTAATCCAAATAAAACTTGAGCTTACATTTCTGGCTTTGTTGCAAATACATTACAGCGTTCCTTAGTGCAGAAGTTACACAGAACAGATTTTATATTTTATACATCAAAATATACAGCATATTACATCCTGGGGAAATAAATATGTAAGCAGGCAAGGAAAACCGTAGTTCATCTTGAATGGTGTATGCTTCTTCTCAATTCTAAGATATACTATTCCGCAGAAAACACTTAATTATCCAACAAGTTCGCTATGTAACGGCGATTTTGTGTCGGTAGAGATCCGGAAGTTCCTGTAATATGTGTAGGTGTCGTGTGGACACGCCCAGCTCTTGTCTCCCCCGCCATAAAACGTAGAGAAGAACAACCCGTCAATGTCAAATCCCGTGTTTGCTCGTACTATGATATCGGTCACGTGAACTTCCGCGTGATCATCTACCCAGAGAATGACGTAGCCGCTGTTGCCCGGCTGGTCGTTTAGATGAACTTCTTGGCGAATTCTATGCCACTTGTGCTTTACGAAACGATAACTGCCACGTCCAAGTTCGATCCCCGTCTCAGGAGTGCAGTGAATGTGGCGGTACGGTTCTGTATGAGAGTTGTCGTACTTGCTGCACCACTGGTCGAATGAGGGTTTCTGGCTATGTGTTACGTAGGCGTATACTTCCCCGTCTCCATTAGGACGCCACATCAGCCGCGTGGAGAAACACGTGTCCTGGATTCTCCCGCCGGAACAATCACGTGACCCACCCCACAATCCAGGTAACTTGCCGCCCCTGTTCCAGTCGAAAGTGCTGTCAAACATGACCTGTCAATACATTAACTGTTCAGATATAGTGATTTTTTGTCGGCATGCATGCTTTATATTTGTCAGAGCCATAAAGGAACAATAACATATATAATTAATATTTAGGGCCGCCTTTTCGTACAAATACCCGACTCAAAGTACTCAATATAGAATCAACAAGCAATTATAATGAAAACTCCTTTAAAGTTTTGCCTTATCCTACTCGTGCTGGTATGTGCCCACTCCAGGCATATTTGCGAGTGAACCTACAGCTACGCGCACGTTCCAAGCATATTTGCAGATATGGTTGGGCTACTGGGTAGAACCACGGAACCTGATAGAGCTACGGACCTGACACCTGGTTAGATCCTCGGGCCTTCCCTAACTGATCCGAGCAATTTTTAAAGCACATAAAATATATAATCCACTCCATAACATCTCGAACACATAGTGGTTGTGTCTGGGGACAGTCGGCGACTTTTACCACTTTAACCTAAAATCTGACACCTAAAATCCTCGCTGACTGACATTGAACTCATAGATGGTCACGCAAATATATCTACCGGCCTTAGTCAAGCAGGAAAGGTCGCGCCTTAACAACACGAAACAAAAAGAGACCGTCGAAGATGGCTGATGCTCCCGAAAGCGTATTTTGTCACAAAACGGTTAGTTGTATATATATAAAGGTGAATTTTGTCGAATTTTTATTCGGGGAGCAAAACTAGCATTTCTGTAAAATAAATTTTAACGCGAATGCAAATAAAAAAGTTATGGGATGGACATTGTTTTGCTTCACGGTTACACGTGACCTTGACCTTCAAGGTAGCAACCTGAATGTTGCGCGCGACACGTCTTCCCGGTATGGTGATCATTTGAAATGATTTCTGTGAAATAATTTTAAAATCCAAATATAAATAACAAAGGTATGTACCGGATACGATTTTGCTTCAATGTCATGTAGTGACCTTGGCCTTAAAGGTAGCGATCCAAATCTTGCACTCGACACGTTGTCTTGATATGATAATCATTTCTGTCAATTGTTTTAAAAATGCGACTTCAGATGACAAAGTAATGGGTCAGACATGAATGCGGTACGGACGGACGTATTGGTGGACGGAATGACAACTCGGCGACGGTTTGCGCTCATGTTATATCAATACAGTCAGATTGTTCCTACCTCGTACTCCAGTGTCAATGTAATGTAAGTGTGACCAGCCATAGACTTGGGTGTCACGTAGAACTGGGCACCCCTGTGACATGGTTGTCCTGAATGACACGGTTCGTTTAAAGTCGCGTAATGGCTCCATGTACCTGTAACAGATCAAACCAAGTGACGTATGCATGCAGTCTATGGCCGCTAGCATATGACATTTAAAGATACATGTAGTGTCTATATTCCAGGCTATAAAGCCTTTTATCAGATTTTAAAATAACATTCATTTAACTTCTGTTCTGTGCATAATAGTTATACGCACTAAAATTTCAGAACTTGCAAAATAACTCTACGCTATTACATAGAAATTGGCTGTATTGTCTCAAGTTAGGACGGTAATAACCGAGATACATTGCTTTACCCAAATGCGCAGAAATAAGCTTCATTGTATGAGTACGCAGAAAACACATGATACATTGTTTTACGCTATTAAATTAAATTTTTACGCTATGGCGACGAAAACATATGTTCGTAATATAGAAACAATTTAAACCGAGGTTAAAGTTTCAATGTGCATATTATCAAAAACAAACACACCACAAATCAAGTTGCCATGAAAATATAAGTTGTCCTCTCCTCTACTTTTCACTGAATGTATTTGAATATACCTTTCTTGTAGAATGCTCTAAGTACATATTGTCCACGATGTAAGGGATCTTCGGCAAGAGACAACGAATCATCCTCCCCGATCCCGAACCCGCCACTGTGGTCCGTGTAGTCAAAAGAATCTCTCAACACCGCATTAATGTCCTTGTGGGACGTCTCGTGGCTCCAACTCCATAACACAGCACCTAAACAACACACACTGTGACAGCGACTTTCTACGCAACGGGAGAAACTGTGGAAATACTAATTTTCAGATTTTAGGATTACTTTTCAGGTATACTTAAGGACCAAAGTTTTGTCCGGTATGGTTTTCCATAATATCGTTTCAGCCATGTAATCCAAAAAATGCCTATTTTCAACACAATACTCTACCGGCAGTACTGGCTTATATTCATCAAATTTTGTACATGGAGTGCGTATAAAATTTTGCAAATGGCATCTTTCCATCGTTACCCTAAAGTTTATGAGTACATGCGATAAAAACAATAAAGGTATTGTAGCTTTTGTAGACCGGACAAGCCTTTTCTTCATTAGCATTTAATTCACAAAGGTTATGCTCACCTGGATTTACTATGAAAATTTCACTCTTGGAGTTGCGCAATTTGATGCCAGCGCAAAAGAGTGATTGGCGGCATGTGTGCGAAAATAAGTCCCGCCATTTTAATAGATATATGTCCACATAGCACGATAATAGTACCACAATGTTTTATGAAAAAAAAAACTTTCCATAGAACTTGGACAGGGTCATGAAAGCCGATGTCGAGATTAAAATAATATCAGCAGAACTTGTAGTGGTCAGCCTTTTAAACTAGACAAATGTCGACTGAGCATGGGAAAAGTGGGGAAATGTTTACTACAAGAGCAACGTTTTCACGCGCACTGTCGGTGAATGAGAAATAAAATAAAATAATTGATAAATAAATAATAACTTCTTAACGTGTATTCTAGCTGAGTGTTTTATAACACAACCGGTCGAATTACATGGAGATTATTGAATGTTCGGGGTAAATATATGTATGTACCTATTTCCATTGATTTTTTTCGCAATCAACTTCATCTCAAAGACACAATTTGAGTTTAATTAACCTATTTCGGAGATCAACTAGACAGTTTAGCAGGGTGTTAAGCATAGCTTATCACAGTTTGCGTCAACTTCGTGATCTTAAAAGAAATGTTTAAAGTTGTTAAGTTGAATGTAATTGTCGCTTAAACCTCTTACCATGAATATTGGTAAGCTGTAACGCACAGAGGAGAGCTGTTACTTCCATATACCTGGCAAAAATTAGAATTTTAAACAAATTACAGGTACTTGCTTGCACCAAAAATTTTTAAGTTGTATACATATACATTATTACAAAAAAGAAACGTTGAAATCAGCTAAACATTTAAGTTGTTACTTACTAATAAAGTTCACAATTAGCACCTCAAATTACGATGTAGATCTATTCAATTTTAAATTTAACTATTTTCAGATTTGCATTCCACCTCAATGAAACGCGCCGATCTTGCTCACAATGAAACTTTGTCGTAGTTTATAAATAAGTTGTGATTAAATTTGAATGTCGTCCAGTTAGAGAACGGAAACCATAAATATGAAAAAATCAGGATAAAACTCTAGTCCAATCTTGCACAATATCGCGATTGACCGGGATTTTGTGTCCTCGCCCCACCAACTGAAGAAAACTGAAGAAAACCCTAGCTCCTAGGAGATTGCAAGATGTGTAACTTATAGACCTTTAGCTGCCAATAGACCCCCCTCCCCCCTCCCCCCCCCCAAGGGAATTTTGAAGGGTATGTTTTTCTGAAAGCCTATACCATTCTACGCATTTTGCAAGTTGTTTGCACTCTGGCGAGTGGGGCGTTTTTCCGTAACGACTGTTTGAATATGTTACCTTTGAAAAAAGTTTGTGTAAGAATGAAATATTTGACAATTGTAAAAGTTCTAAAATAAACCTATTTATTCTACACCAGGAAGCTCTAAACTACATTCTTATGCAATAAAACATCTGTAACCTAAGGTATTGGTCTAAAATAGTGATTAAGTTATGTTACTTAACATAAAAACCTAGTAAAATATGATGTATGAAACATTTCTTACGTGCAGTAGCAAGTAATTTGTGCTGATAAGTAAAATATAGTAAGATACAGTGTTATAGATTGGGACATAAGCCCGTAACGCTATATTGAAATATGTTACCGAAAGAAAAGAAAATGGGAAAATATGCCATAAATGTATTAGACCTTGAGCTGCCAATAGACACACTCCCCCGTGGGGAATTTTGAAGGGTATGTTTTTCTGAAAGCCTATCCCATTCTTCGCATTTTGCAATTTGTTTGCTTTCTGGCGAGTGGGGCGTTTTACCGTAACGCCTGTTTGAATATGTGACCTTTGACAAAATTTTATGCGTTGAAGAAATAATTGGCAATTATAAAAGTTCTGAAAAAAAAACTATTTTTCCACACAAGGAAGATGGTTTTTTTTTAATTTTAAATGCAATAAAACATCTGCAACCTAAGGTATAGGTCTATAAATAGTCATTAAGATACATGTGTATGTTACTAAACATCAAAACCTAGTTTAAAAAGTTGTATAAAACATTTCTTACTAACATTAGCAAGTAATTTCTGTTTTATTTGCTTAATTCATTAATATAAATAAGAATGCAGTATTTAAATGTAATAAAGTCACATTGAGACACACTTCTTTTTTATGTATGTAAATAAATACATATATTTGTAAATTCTAACCAACCAAAATATCTGGAAAAAAAACAATGGAAAAAACATCTCAAAGATAGCAAATAAAATATTTATAAATAAAATAAGTTATAAAGAAATAAACTCTGAAAGACATATTGTGTGATTTAATGGTAAACTGTGTTAAACACTTTGTTAATATTATCTATAACTTTAGTTATATGTGACTTTAGTATTATGCTATATCATATACTAATGCCTATGGTTAAAAAATTTGAAGTTTTGGTGTAATTGTTTTTGTTTAAATACACCTCTTCATGAGTTTTAAAGATAAGTTAGCTTTATATCAAAATAAAAATAAATACCATATCATAAATCACCATTTTTAAATATGTTACCCAAAAGAACGTATTTTAGTTACCAACCTTCCTGCACTTTATGTATCTTATCGTTTCTTTTATCCCTGTCATCGTGTTCTTGCTGATTTTACTCCAGGTGCTCTGGTCTCGGAAAGATCATTGAGTACCCGCCCTTTGGCTTTGCAATGCTATTAAATTCTTATGTTTATATGTTTGTATGCTTTTGCATGCAACATTGTTGAGCTGATGGGTGGGTTGGAGTTATTTCACCAAGACAATTTGTACTTGTTTTGTGATACCTGTTGGGGCAAGTGTGAGGTTGGTGCACCCTAGAACCTGGTTTAAACCCCCAGTGGCAATTTGTTTTGCCACTGACCGTTCCAAGGCGGTATCCCCAAAGGTTCTCTTGTTTATTAATTGTTTGTGGCGTCCTGTTTGAATTGACATACATATATAAAACATGCGCTCTCTCTATCTTTCTCTCTTCTTTTTCGCTGCGTGGGGAGGCTGTGTTTTTTGAGTGTGGCGATTCCTGATATGCATATGTTGCTTTTTATATTAAAATAGGTAATATATATTAAGAATTTGTTAAAAAAGGAAATTACGGTATTGATGCTGGTGATATTAAACAGTAATAAATTTTTAATTTAAATTTAGTTAAACTTTAGAGGTTATTGATCTGCGTACTGCTTAATACGTCTTGAAAAAAATTTGTATGATGTAGATGGTTCAAGTTCGTCCTATTTTAAATCTCTTTAAATTAACAATAAACCTATCAATATGGCTCAGTGACAACATTGTAATACAGCTTTCGTTTGCACATTAATTTTTTCTAACAAAGAACATTTTATTGTTCTATTTATGTCTTTAGTCATCCTATAATATGTTACCAATTTTTACTTTTATAATCAGCAAAAGTAATAAGAAAAGAAAAGCAAGAAACTGCAAATGATTAGTTAATTAACATTTTGATAAATATTTTTATATAATATTATATTATGTTAAAGTTTATCTATAACAAATTTAAAAGCTACTTAATTTAAACTACACAAATAAGCTGATTAAATTATCTGATGTTCGAAATGTTTTTAAAAGTAGTTTTATTCATCTAATATATCGATACTAAGGTTCGGTGTAGAATTTGTAAAACATTGAAACAGCATGAGCATTATATAGCAATTTTTACCTTAAAAAATTATTATACATAAGTCAACGTTAACTTGTCTATTAGCTTATCATCACCTGCAATACACAGAGTGTCTTTCAAATAAGGATGTTTCTCTTTAACACTTGTTTGTCTTTAAGAAAAATAACATTCTACAAAGATCTTACGGAATTCTTAACAAATTCTTAAGCTTTCTTTGAACAATGGAAAAAATAATGTTAAACAGTTCCAATTAGGACAATTTATTTTTCTTATTTCACATGTTTTATTTAACAGCAATGTCAGTTATTATTGCTCTAAAAGACCAGAACTAGTGCTTTCAACCTTTTTTTTAGTAAATATAGTTTATAGAAAGTTCATTTTCACATTAGGAATGACTCTACGGTAATCTAGATACAAACTACCGGGTAAAACACGGTTTTGAAATGTATTTTCTTTATTCAAAGTGATCTTTCTGAAAAACATTATCTAAATAATTAGGTAACATATAATTAATTTTAATAATTTTTTGTTTGTAACACTTTTCGAAAACAATATTTTATGTCTTGTATTTTTACTATTTTGGAACCAATTCTAAAAATTATTTTTTTTTAGAATTTAATTCATAAATGCATTGTACTTTGTCAATATTGTAACTTCGGAATTGTATGTTACGGAGATTTGAAGGTTTACAATGGACAAGCTTAAACACTTTAACATTTTAACCACATAACATAACATAACATAGTATACACTAGAAACTTCTTACTATTATTATTTTACAGTTTAAACTAAAATGATTGCATAGTCGTGATACAGTTTTGTAAATGTAATCAGTTCTTTGTACAACTATATCAGTTTTAGAGAAAATACTTCATTCAATCAGTAATATTAGTTAAAAAACGTCTGTAATTAGAGTTCTACACAGGGCTAACAAACATCAGGACATTGCACAGAGCACACATAGTTAATTTCTTCAAATAGATATCAGCTAACACCATTAAAAATAAATAAAAACAAGGAAATAAGCCTTATTTTAATAAGTAACATATGTTATGTATGTTGAAAATTTGAAGTCATGCAAGTTTCAAGAACACTTACATTTATAAAGCTCAATAATTTAATTAAACTCTATATTTTATACTTGTTTATCCCAAAACATGAATATAATGTTTGAATTAGCGATATGGTAACATTTAAGATTATGGAAAAATTATTACAATTGCCAGTGTGATTTTTATGAAAATCACATTGTTTTATATTGTTTGATCATGCAGCTTTCAAAAACATGTATCATTGCCTAAGTTTGATTACAAATAAAAATCCTACAGGTAAGTTTCTGACTTAAATTTCATCTTTTTAGGGTTATGTATGTTATACACTAAATATGTTACTTAAGTGCAAATATTTTGAAATGAAAACTACATCAATCAACAGATAATACTTCATCCTTATATAAAATTACAAGTTTTATTAAATCGTATCTGGAATAGAGCAGAATTAAAGATTCGAAATCCATATAATTTTTCTACAAATTTTAGGGGTAACATATTAAAACCTCCGTAACACCCTTATGCCCCACTCACCAGAGTGCAAACAAACTGCAAAATATCCAGGACATAACAGGCTTTCAGAAAAATCATGTCTACAAAATTCCCTAAGGGGGGGAGCAAACATGTTCCTGGCCACCGGCCTATTATGACAAAGCGATTGTTATATTGTTATAAATAAACTGCATCTTATCAAAAACGAGCTCAACGCAAAACTGCTAATACCATATGGGAACGCCAATCTACCTTTCAATATTTTAGTATGATTTAAGAGCGTTTACCTAGATTCAAAATATATGAAGGCAAATATTATTCTCGTACCTGTGTATCTTCATGGCAGTCGCCGCGAAGTTACAGGATTATATTGATATATTTTATATAACTTAATCCCAAGTCCGTCAAATTATACACTGCGCGTTCCAGGTTGGAAGTTTTTGATTCATTAAAATTAATGTGTCCTTATCATGTTTCAGTAAACCAAAAACTTTCGTGTTGAAGATATGAATTTAAGCAAGCCATTATGTCCAATTAAGATAACGGACATTCTATCTTCTTGGGGTGATGCAAGTTATATATAGGTCTCCGTCATGTTCTAAATGTGAACAAACTTCCTAAAAGAAGTCAGAAATGAGTTTAGAAAATCGGTCTAAGCACATCGAATCAGCTCGTCTGTTTCAGACCTTTAGGGGCAAGAGTGTAAACGTGTAGTCATTCTCTAAGCCCGCGCTTACGCGGGTCCCCTTCTAACGGCTTACCACACTCCTCCCTTGCAAGTTCATCTATAAAAAGAAAAGTCTCAATAACAGCAAAATGCCGTTCGATGAAACTTTGCACAAATGAATGTTACTTATGTATCTTTATTTCGCATATGGTAAGACAAATTAGAACAGTAAAGAAAAATTGCGAGATCTAATAATTACATAAACTTCTATTTACATCAATTCACAAAAAAGAAACAACACAAACTATCATAAAATGCCCACATAAGTAATATTATACAGTAAAAACTCCCTAAACCGGATCCTCTATAATCCGGAATCCTCCCAAAACCGCATAATTTTTACGGTCCCGATTTGTTTCCTTCTTATTTTATAGAAAAGAAAACCTCTGAAAACCGGAACCTCCGAATTCCGGAAACCGGCCTTATTTTTACGATTTTATTTGCTATTTGCTCTTTAAAAAACCTCTAAAACCGGAATTTTGATAATTGCCGTCAAAAGTGACGAACTCGGGTTGTCTTGTCAAAGGCTTGTGTATTGTCACGCGTGTCAAATATCTGCAAGATAATCCGTTGTTTTCCTTTAGAGGTGCGCATATCATTTAATAGGCGTGAAAATTACAAGTGTTAATAACTGGGACATGTCATTGTGTAAACAAAAACGAGTTGAGAAGACGATGATTATGTAATTGTCTGTTTAATTTATTGTTTGAAACACCCGTGACTGTCTTTCTTTTGTAATTAATGCTGCAATTTCGCCAAATCGGTCGATCAGTTGGCGATTAAACAGTGGATTGAAAAAAACATGCTTACGATTCCACAACATGTAGTTTATAAGTTTATAATTATATACATGTTCACATATGAAATTAATTGAGTTTGTTGAAAAATATGTTTTTTAAGAGAAAATAAATTAAAATGTTGGATAAAATTAATTTTGTTATTTTTATTCCCTAAAATATGTCCAATGTTGCAAAGCAACCAACATTCAATTTAGACTAAGAAAAGGCGTTATAACACACTAATTAGAACAACACTTGTCAAATATGGTGTTAAAGGTAAAATCCTCTATAAACCGGAATCCTCTCTAAACCGGACTTTTTTCCCAGTCCCGATGAACACCGGTTTAGGGAGTTTTTATTGTAATGGCATTTTACCGTTATTGACATTTTGATAATTGTCTTTTTATCGGTAAACGTGCTGGGGAGGAGTGTAGTGGGCCCTTAAACTGAAAATACCGCATTGAAGATTCCATGTTCGCCGTTATATGCATACCATCGTTTGGAATGGAATAATTCTTCAATGTAAATGGCTGTCTGTCAACATCATTCGTGATGACTTAGGAAACTATCGAGAAGTGCAGAAAATGCTGGTAGAACTAATAGACCAATATTTAAAGAGTTTGATTGATTAATGAAACAATTTTTTTCTTTAGGTTACTTGTACTACTAGTTATTGCAAAGTTACGCGCAAACAAGATTAAATTATATCTGTCCTCTAAAACCTCAAGTCGTGTTGCAACAATTGTCTTTAAAATTGTTTTTCTTCTTCAGCTTTTTAAATTAGCAGGGGATACAGTAAAATATTATAAGAACTTTTCTTTTTACTCGTTTTATTTTCCCTTTTGTTCAAATATTTTCGCCGAAATTATTGATTCAGAACTAATGTTTGACACCATTTTTTTCAGAACGCCATGATAACAATCTGAATTCATAACAAAATGTTTTTCATCTGATGATTTGTTTGGTTAAAACAGCCGAGGCCTTAAAAATTATGATGTCATTAAATATGCTTGCCAATGACATCATGTAAACATAAACGTAACAGCTTCAGTGCCCAAGGTTATAAAGCTGAGCATGGAAACCAGTCTCAAATCTCAAGCATCTGATTGGCTGAAATGGCCACTGGTCGCCATTTCAGCCAATCAGATGCTTGAGATTTGAGACTGGTTTCCAAACTCAGCTTTATAACCTTCAACTCAGATATTTAATTTTATTCTGTATGTTTGCAGAAGACGCAGAGAAGATAGCCTTTACGTTTAAGTTTATATTAAACAATTTGTCAACAGACCTTGAGTAGTTGTTAAAGACTGTTATAATTTCATCTTGATGAAACTGAAATCATAAAGCCATGTGCATAGCAGTAAACAACAAATCAGCAATAAGAATGTACAATAACTTAAGTAAACATAGTGATGCTTATTACATGTTCTTCCTGTTTATTTTATAGGGTAAGGAAGAAAGTAACTGAGACAAGCACTTACACGTCACATTGTATCAGCGTATATTGTTATAAAAACAGTGCCCAAGGTTATAAAACTGAGCATGGAAACCAGTCTCAAATCTCAAGCATCTGATTGGCTGAAATGGCGACCAGTCGCCATTTCAGCCAATCAGATGCTTGAGATTTGAGACTGGTTTCTTATCTCAGCTTTATAACATTGGGACCAGGCTGAAAATATGCCGAGTCCAGAGTCAACTTTAGTGATGGCATTATAATACTCTATAGATAAAGTTAACAGTATGGAGAAAAAAATCCGATATCCTATTCCGTCCGAAATTATATACACTTTTTACGTCGGTTTTATTAATTGTTTTTGATGTTGAACGTTGAATATCTTTATTGAAGTAAGGAAATTAGACAGTTACTTGAGTTTTTAACGTATTTAAGCAGCTTAGCTACCAAAATTATAATATTAAGAATCATCCCCTCTAGGTATCAGAAAACTCGGCGAATAATCCGCTCAGCAAGGCAAGTCAAAGGCAAGTCAAAATTTATCAGAATTAACAAAATATATTGTTTTAATAAACGTAGAATATGCAAAAAATGTTGAATTAAGAATAAAATGTCTCCAAATCAAATTATATCGTTTTTAAATAGAAGTCATTTGGAAAAACGGAGTTGCACCTATAAATCTTCGTAGGATATAAAGTCAGGGGTTGCATTTGACACGGGAGATGACTATTTGACTCTTGACATTTTCTAAATCCTTCAGTTTGACCCCCATGATTTTAGCTGAAGGTTCATTTTCCCTTAAATAAGTAGTTATTTTGGACATAAATGATCTGAATCCACTAAAAAGATACTAAAATGACCCTTGAGATTCAGCAGCTAGTCAGTGGAACCCCTGAAAGTATGTTACGGCTAAGTATATTTCGACTTTTAAATGCTTTATTTTCATGAACGGCACGAAATTCAGTCCACACAGATGCACTTTTATGTAAAAAACTGATTTAAGCAGAAACGATTATGTAATTATTTTTGGCGCTAAAATCCTGTAACAACAAGATGTGTGAAGTTAGCAGCCTAGCGGCCTGGCGGCGTGAAGTTAGCGGCCTGGCGGCGTGAAGTTATCGGCCTGGCGGCCTAGCATCCTGGCAGCGTGAAGTAAGCGGCCTGGCAGCCTAGCGGCGTGAAGATGGCTGCCTAAATCACAACTAAGGTTGATCTTAAAAACGGATTGAAATCTATTTTTACAGCATATAATGTAAATTGCAGGGGTGTATAAGAAAGTTATTTCTTATTGCTATTTACATTATGTGCTGTAAAAAAAGGTTTCAATCCGTTTTTTAAGATCAACCTAATTTGTGATAAAGGCCACCAGGCCGCTAACTTCACGCCGCCAGGCCGCTAGACCGCTAACTTCACACCGCTAGGCCGCTAACTTCACACATCTGTAACGAAAATGTTTAATACAGGCACGTGCTGCGTGGCGCACCTGGCATATTCTGGGGGATAATTTTTTTATTCAAACTTTACTCTTTTTTTCTTATATTGCAAATATTAGCACTTGCAACAAATGATAGATTTTAAAGCCCAGACTCTAACTTCGCATGTAACATGTTAAGTTGCAAAAGGTCGCCTTTTCTGTGATTTATCCTAATTTAATGCCCATGACCAGAGACTTTGAAAAAAACATACAATACCAAGTTTTCCATAGATTAACAATTTCCTGCTGTCTTGTTTTGATTAAAAGCAGATTGGCCACCTACAGTGGCAAGTGTGCAAGGGTGCGAAGTTGTTTATTGGAAATACACAGGTTTAAATTCAAAGTACGCACTATGCGTGAATTCTAAGTTTTGACACCCAAGACTACCACGGAGGTCGCATTTTTTGTCGAGAAATGAAACAATTTAGCACTTTCTTTCTGGAAATCAGTCATATTGATTCATGCCCACAAACTTCGAACCTCGGACCACACTGGACCCAAAAATTTACGGAAATTAGGGGGGTTCGTCCGAACCCCCGAAATCCCCCCCCCGCCTGGATCCGCCACTGTATATATAACCTCTGTTATTTATTTTTTTCTGCTGCTACAACTAAACACAACATGATTTTTTGTATGAAATTAGTATGAATTTAAAACTACTAATCTACAAAAACCACACAACGCTAAGTTTTGATCTAGCTGGAGAACAACTTGGGCCGTCTATCCGGGTAAGCAATAAGGTTGCACCAAAACGAATCCCTTCGTAATTTATGATCAGGAAGTTCCAATCCATACATTGCAATTTCAATATATAAATATATTTATTTCATGGATTAACTGTTAACGTTGAGGTGAAAACGGATATTTCTCGCAAATGATATTTCGCAAACATTGACCAGTTGTTGTTTTATGATGTCAATGTCGTGTATAAATTTAAACACCGGTAAACTTGTCGATTCTAGAAACAAATGACTGGAGCACTAAATATATCGCTAGTCTACATTGACTTAGGAAATCTGAAATTTGAATTAAAATTAAACATGAACATCAGGCTGAATAGCAGCCGATCGTCGTGTCGGTTTTGAAAGATCATTTTCTAGCATGGCAGTTAGCTCAGCAATACCAGTGCGGTCTAGCAGATATCTGGATACCACTTCGGCATCCCGTAGACGGTCTATGCCCACTCTCTCACGAAATAACCTAGGAATACGTGGATTTGGACGATCTACACAGTAGAGTAGCGCCATTTTGAGCGATGTCGTATGCTGCTACGACAGGCAGTACCCTGTCGTAGGTCTACGACAAATCACAGGAACCTGAATTTCTTTCAAAAATCATCCCGATCCCACGTATATAATGTTTGACCCTATATACATATATAATAAACAAAAGGAATGCAACGGATTCGTTCCCCACCCATTAGCCCTTTACAAGAAATTTCCAACTTAAGCCTTGACACGGAGTTCTCGCTAGTCAATCATTTGAACAAAATAAAAATCTATTGTTAGCAATCATAGCGCCTCAGTAATAATCATTCTGGATTTGGCTATCAAACGTTTGTTTCGTTCTTTATTTTGTCGTCCACTCCATTGCGTGACGTCACTCACTTCTACACCGGGGCAAATGACAAATAAAATTTTTGAAATGTGAAAATAAAATGATACTACTGGATTTATTGTAGCAATATATATTAATGTTTCGTAATAAACATTAAAGAATTCAATGTGTTATTCATTTGTTTCAATAAAATAATAAAATGAAATATAAAAATAGCATGCGGGAAAACCAGAAGAGCTGGTTTTTCCACAGGTTGCACTAGAGTAAAACCCAAATCCCATATGGCGATTGTAAATTGCCAATCTCCAATGTCAAATAAATATGCGTTCTATCATTTTGTTTGCAAGTGAACCAAATTATCCTAGGAAGGTTAAAGTTTTGTCTTTGAGAAATCAACAACAAACATGCTTGTTGATCATTACTGTATTCTGACCTCTGTGGTCCTATTTTAAACGGTGTAGAACTAAGTGACGTCACGCAATGGAGTGGACGACAAAATAAAGAACGAAACAAACGTTTGATAACCGATTTCAGAATGACTTTTATTAAGGCGCTATGATTTCTAATAACAGATTTTTATTTTGTTAACTTGTTTGACCAGCAAAAACTTCATGTCGAGGCTGCAGCTGGAAAATTCTTATAACGGGTTAGTGGGTGGGGTACGAATCCGTTGCATTCCTTTTGTTTATTATATATGTATATAGGGTCAAACATCATATATGTGGGATCGGGATGATTTTTGAAAGAAATTCAGGTTCCTGTGGACAAATTCTACGATATATTTGCTACGACATTTTTTGATAACACGCAAAATAAAGTCTACGACAGTCCAAAGAGAAAAACTCGGCTACGATATGTCGTACAGCGTTGATAAAACGCCCCCCAGGTTCGCCAACCTCACACTTGCCCCAACAGTTTCTCATATCAACACACAAGTACAAGTTGTCTTAGTTAAATAACTCCAACCCACCCATCAACTCAACAATGTACATATACAACATAAGAAGCTAATAGCATTGCAAAGGGGTTTGTACTCGATGATCATACCGAGACCAGAGCTCCTGGAATCAAATCTGCAAGAACAAGACGACAGGGACAAAAGAAACAAATCAAGCTCTAAGTCCTAATAAATTTCCCCATAAACCTTCATAAACTCTATAACCCCTACCACCGACGTGCAACCAAAGAGGTAAGCATACTGCCGACCATGTGAACTTTTCTCTTTACTATGTTATAGGAAGTTGAAGTGTATATGGTAGAACAAAATCAGTTGAGAAAGAGACCGACTAAAATTGTTGCTTCTCTCTAAAGACAAATGTTTTAAGTACATTTTTGTGCCAATAAATTTTATCCAGTGGTATAATGTGTGACAGATTTATTTTTTTTGTGACTAGTTAACTTGTCTCTAATTAAATTAATGTCATTTTTCCGAAGTGTAAAGCGGTTTACCTTATTCCTTTTTGGTCACGAATCAGTCAAAGATGCCCCTATTTCAGGAAAAACCTATGTATGCAGTTTATGAAATTGAATGTCGATCATTGTGAAAAATACGCGTTTCACTGGACTTAACATACTGGGTTTAAGCATAATTATGTTCTATTTGTTCAAAAAGAACTCTCAAAAGGTAAAAGTGCTTGTTAGATCAGCAATTGACTCAGTGACGAACAGAAAAACATTATAGGGTACAAAAAGCTACGGAACTGCTCAAGAAATACTTTAAGTATTGGAAAGATGTATAGATAGTCTACTAATGGTTATTGAGTCTTGGATGCGGGCAGGAAATGAGCTTTGAAACTTTACAAAAGACCTTATATTGATAAATGAAAACTGACAGTAAAGAATGTGTTATATGCAGTTTAGCTCAAAAGCTAGTGACAGTAAAGAATGTGTTATATGCAGTTTAGCTCCCAGCTAAAGGCACTATCATTTGAAATCACAGTAGCGCTATTTGTGCAGTGTGGGGGCCGTAAAAAGTATCCCCGTACATATAGTCAGTACTGTTATCAGTAAAATAACCCGTTACCGATGTCATGCAGTGATTGTTACGTATATCAGTGCCATTCGATCAACCTTTTTTGGGGTTGTCCCGGTTAGCTCAATTGGTTACGTCGCAGGAATTGTAGGGCTAGGCGCTGTCGCCGTGGCGGTGCGGGTTCGCCCCCAGCTAGAGGCACTATCACTTGAAATCACAGTAACCCTCTTTGTGCAGTGTGGCGGCCGTTAAAAGTCACCCCGTACATATAATCAGTACTGTTATCAGTAAAATAACCCGTTACCGACGTCATGCAGTGATTGTTACATATATCAGGGGTATCCTATCAACCTTTTTTGGGGTTGTCCAGGTTAGCTAAATTGGTTGCGTCGCAGGAATTTTAGGGCTAGGCGCTGTCGCCGTGGCGGTGTGGGTTCGCTCCCACCTAGAGGCACTATCATTTGAAATCACAGAAGCGCTATTTGTGCAGTGTGGCGGCCGTAAAAAGTCTCCCCGTACATATAGTCAGTACTGTTATCACTAAAATAACCCGTTACCGATGTCATGCAGTGATTGTTACGTATATATGGGCTATCCGATCAACCTTTTTGGGGGTTGTCCAGGTTAGCTCAATTGGTTGCGTCGCAGTAATTTTAGGGCTAGGCACTGTCGCCGTGGCGGTGCGGTTTCGCTCACAGCTAGAGGCACTATCATTTGAAATCACAGTAGCGCTATTTGTGCAGTATGGCGGCGTAAAAAGTCTCCCCCTACATATAGTCAGTATTGTTATCAGTAAAATAACCCGTTACCGATGTCATGCAGTTATTGTTACGTATATCAGGGCTATCCGACCAACCTTTTTGGGGGTTGTCCCGGTTAGCTCAATTGGTTGCGTCGCAAAAATTGTAGGGCTAGGCGCTGTCGCCGTGGGGGTGCGGGTTTGCTCTCAGCTAGAGGAACTATCATTAGTAAATACATATTAAAAACATGCAAATAGTTGTTCATAAAGTTACCTTAAGTAAGGGTCGTGTCTGAAAGATTCTTTAAGAATGTGATTCTGAAAAAAAGAGAACAAAATTTAAAAAAAAAACCGTCTTAAAACAAGTCTTCATCATGTCCGTCTCTTACGTGACAATGCTTAAGCCACACGTCATCATCATAAACTGCAATCAAGTTTTTGGTGCCGGTTTACAAAGGCCATCGCATTATAACGCCTTCAATTAAGCGAAGACTCTACCGCATGCGATTATAATCTCTTTCTCTCTGAAAGTATATAATATGTCACACAGAGTGCCATCAGAAACTATTATACGATATTTAGGCAAATTTAATGTTAATTTCTCCACATAAAACATGTAAATTCAAAAAGAAAGGTTACCGAAGTGATATTCTACAGCGCTCTGCATGACTGGTAATTAACCAGTATACAGTTGATCGTTATGATTACCTCTTTGGTTGCATGACGGTGGCAGGAATTTTAGAGTTTATGTAGGTTTATGGGGGGAAATCTTGAAAATGAACATAGAAGCTTGATCTGTTTCTTTAATCCCTTACATCGTGTTCCAGCTGATTTGAATCCAGGTGCTCTGGTCTCGCTGAGGTCATTGCGTACCCTCTCATTTACTTTACAATGCGATTTCCTTATTTGGTTTCATATGTTTGTGAGCGTTTGCATGCACCTTGGTCAAGTTGATCGGTGGTTTGGAGTTATTTAACCGAGACAACTTGTACTTGTTTGTTCAAATGAGAACCTGTTTGGGCAAGTATGAGGTAATTGCAATTTTGAACCTGGTTAAAAGCCTAGTGGCAAATTGTTGTTGGCCCTGTCCGTTCATCGGGTTCTCATTTTTGTTAATTGCTTGTGATGTTTGTTTTGAAACTGTTCATTTTATATACCATGCTGTCCCTTCCTATCTTTTTCTCTTTTTCTTGGCCGTGTGGGGGCAATGTGTTTTGAATGTGGCTATTCCTGATATGCACATTTCATTGTTTTCTTCATTTCCGAAATTAGTGCATCCAAAGAAATATTGTTTTAAAAATGGTCTCTTGTGTTAAAAACGGCGTGTTCTAGTTAGTTAGTTATAATTGTAGCTTACAAGACGAAATGTTGTCAAATGTTGACAAGTTTTTCATTTTCAAATATTTTCCAACACTCCTAGTTTAGCCATGAATTTTCCTTAAATTGTTTTCTTTGTCAAGGGGAAGTCCCTTTATCTCTTTCGTTATTATTAGCTTTGTTTTAGAGAGAACAGAAGAACTTAATTATTAAAGATATTAAATATTTGACGATGGCTTGAAGTGCAGATGACACAGTTTTGAATTATTATCAGTTCATTGTTTAACGGCGTGCAGTGTCATGAAAGTCACACGGCATGTCTTTAGTACAAAACTATGGAAGCTATTTCGTTGCCAAAACAAAAATCAATCAAAGCGCTGAGAGCATTGAAAGACTGGCGCGCTGGTTGAATCGAACTTGCCCTGCACAGATATCATTACTTTAAACATATGAAGCTATGTGTTGTTTTTTTCGTTAAACTTTGTGACAGTTACTATCATCAACATTAGCAAATAATTCAGTATATTCAGGGATTTCAATAGATGCAGGAACTTGTATTTTGATGCAAGGAAATTAGGTTTTCCACTTTTAGGTTGGGGGTCTTTTTGATGCAGGAGCGTATGATTACCGGTAGTGCTTAAATTTTGCTAGAATAACGATGATCAGGCTCCGCCATAACTGAGTAGGGTCAACAATAAATGCACAAGGCGCACGTACCTTAAAAGACTGAAACAGTTACAATCTTTACGTCGATCGCAACAATTCATTAACAAAAATATTCGCCAACTTACTCACGACCTCCCCAGGGTTTTTGGAAGGGTTGTCGCTGGACTGTTCGTGATTTTTTCTCGCGAAACTTTATTTTTTAACTATCATTTTATACAGTTTTATATTTCAAAGTTTACTGCAACAACTGTATATAGTACATAGATGGGTTTTTTAAATCTCTAAACAGTATGTCAACATGTGTTTTAATTACATGAACTGATCTGATCTCATCAAGTTACAATGCCAACTATATACTCTGTATAGTTAGTTTTTCACCTTCATTGTCCAAGATATCTCAAACTCAGTGTTTCATTACAATTGACAGGATTAGGATTAAACTTTCAGACGCCTCTTTTTTCTTGGGCCCACATGCTGATAGTCTCAATAATTCGACTGCAAGCACAGACCCATTATCATACGGACGTTTTCGTTGTCTGTCCTTTACCCACATACCTGTTGCAGATTATTTGTTTATTCTAATATTCCCTTTAAAATGTTGCTTAGTATTAACGAAACAACTTAATCCATTTCATAATGAATGACAAATGTGTGTAATGTTATTAAATTATGTCACTTTTCATCTCTGTTTATAATACTATAAACATTATTATTATCATTATATCATGCTTATTTCATACTGCTTTTAGCAGTCATTGGAACAATATATTTCTTTAAAATCCATGCAAATTTCCCTCCAAATTTACAACCAAATTCTGCATGAATGAAATGCCACACCGACTTTTATGATAAGCTATCATCGCCCCATTATTATTCTTGCAATTATCACTGGGAAATGTCCAACTGACCTAGTATCACCAGCATCAGAGCTCATTTTGTAAATGAGGATTATAATAAGACACAGATTGTGCAAAACAATGGATCAATGGTTTAAAACAAATGTGAACGATAAAATGTTCCTACTTCTTGCTGGAAAGTGGCACGGCTGTTGAAATTTCATTTAGTTTAACTACATACAAATACATGATTGACTTGGCCTTACTAGACTGGAATGAAAACATAAATAGGGATTTACCTTTGAAAGAATTGTTAGCAGAAATTCAGAATTTATAAAGCTTTACAATGCATAGCCTTGTGATTAAATGTTATCGTCTGCTCTGGTGTTTGTTTACTTCAGCTATATTTAGCACAGGTACAGCGTCCTTTGCATGAGTGATATTTAGTTTAGAGTCGGGTTACCTATGCTCGGCCAGTTTCATAACTTATTCTCTACAACTATTTTATTTACAGACCGACCTTAAATGTTCAATGTTGTTATGAAGTCAACATGTATTTACAAATTTACGTCATACATGCAAGCTCCTGGATGACATCATTTATTGGTAAAAATCGGTGCGGTTTTCAACAGGTTCAACACAACTAAATTTCAGTAGATTTGGTCCAATGCTCGGCCAGGTAGTTTACCAGCCAATTAACAGTAAATTTTAAAATTTAAGGTTATAAAATATTAGAAAAATAATAAAATATCTTAAATGATGGGAGTTACTGAGAACTTACATCCACTAAATGTTTATTTTGTTCTATAGCTTTATACATGTATACCTTCTTTGATGCTGATGTTTTCTTATTTCAGCACTTCTGAATGAACAATTATAAAAGTTGCAAACATTATCCATATAACCGGTTAAACAAGTGAATTTAAACATAAAAAAAGATCTTTAATAAATTTATGAGTCTAACAATTTTATCCTAGTACTCCAGAGATGCGGTTCTAGTTTTACTCCAGTGTTTATTTGGTGGGTGGGGTGTTGATTTAGATGGCATTTTAAGAAAAACTGCGTTATCATTTCATAATTGTTCAAGTGGATATTTAAGGTAACATTTTTCCACAACAATTCCCACCTGATTAAATGATCATTATGTTTTTTTTGTTTTTTTTTTCAGAAATACGTTTCAGATTAGAGTTTTATATAAACCAGCATCATTCTTTCATTTCTTGAAAGCTATCGACAGTGAGTATCGTCTGCTGTCCGCAATCAAGCGCTTTGATGATACTGATCTGGCTTTCTTTCTACAATGTCATGTTGGGTTTAACAAAAAACAAACAATTTTTCTTTCGATTTCAAACTTTAATTCGATTTATAACAGATGTAATCAAAAGTGGCCGAGCATTGGACTGGCCGAGCATAGGTAACTTGACTCTATCTGATAAACACGCCTACAAAATTCTCCCTACCAGGGCAAGGATTTTTGCGGCCTGCAATTATTTTCATACATGTATACAGTACAATTTTCGAAGTGTTTGTCTTCTAATCACAGAACAAAGAATAACCAAATTATTACTCATGATCGCATCTTGTTAAAATCATTGAACATCATGTCAAACACACGCTTTTAATTGAGAATATCAACATCCGCAGAGCCAAAATACGATCAAACGACACCGACATACTTACGAATTCTACCACGTGAAGAGGCGGAGTTATCCGGCTGATAGTAAAGAAATCGATTATGATTGGTCAAATCGCCCATTGCTTAACCTTGAATGAGGCGTGTATTGAAAAGCGACCTGTGTTTACAATGCAAGAAACAGAAAATTATGCCATGTCGACTTTGAATAAACGGATGTCGGCGAACTTAACGCTTGTTGGAAATAAATCAAAGCTTGTTAACGGTTGTCGAGCCTAACAACCGTTATGATAGCTCGGTTCGGTCCTTAATGCTGAGCAAAATCTCGATCCATCACTAATCCATCCTAACCAAAATGGCAACCCACGTTATCTCCCGCTTGTCACGTGACTGATTTGTTTTTAATCGTTCTTCTAATATCCTTTAAAAGTTGTTCGAACAACAACATAAAATTGTTTTTTTGTTTTTATTTGTAGCATTATCTTTCAAAGTTCGCATTCCTTCTCGAAATATTTGTATTTTCTTAAAGTGCACTACTTTTTATGCCGCACAACTACGAAATCTTTCAGGCGCAACTAAACTACTCATGCATATCCAGTTGCTTGTTCACTACCGTAGCTGGTCATGATTTCACTCTACATTTGTCCGATGGAATTTTTGGCATGGATGCTCCAAAATTACACGGAAACTTACTATGAATCGCTCAAGATTCGTGGAATGGTGTGCTGCATTGTGCTTAACACTTGTGCAGAACATTTCGGCCTGCTCTCGCGGTGACCACTTACTTGATACGCTCTCGTGGTCGCAATGATACACCCGAAGTTCAGGACTGCGCGTCGCAGAGTTCACGGCATCGTTAGTTAAGACTGGCGCATGCGCAATGCGCCAGTCTAAAAACGTCGCGAAAAAACGAAGCTGATAATTGATATAATATCGGTAGATACTAAGACACGGCAATCGGCGAGGTATGGTTAAATTGTATTCTTTAAAATAATTAATTGTGTCGACAAATACAGATGCATGCCATGGTATGCACATTATATCAATCTTAAAGGTATATTAAGTCCAAATTAAAAAAAAACACATTTAAACGAAGGCATAAAATATATATCTTAAAATATCACCAAACGCAACTGAATTAGAAAAATATATGACATGCTAACATGCAGACATCGTAGAACTGTGTCATAATTTTGAAAACAAAGAGGGTAATATTTGCAATGTTTTATAATGCGATAAAATTTGGTCTTAAATATATTTGATTTATCTCGATAAAATACATAAACTAGAAATGTTTTAGACAAAAAAGACGATACAGTTTCGTAATTTGAACTATCGACTGCCAAATATAAATTGAACCATTGAAACATAGGTCTAAAGATCTCAACTAATCGGACTGATGCTTTCAGCAATTATTTTTAGTACATAATGACATATAATTTAAAGTATAAACTTCTAGATTGATTTAAATATGTTTTGCACTGGCTTTCTACCAATATGACTGTGTTAAAAGCTGTTGAAGTAAGTCCACCATTTAACGGTTAGTTCATTTCAATCATTTGTTTTGAAGACTCGCTGAACGCATGTTTAAAAATAGAAAAAAAAAGTTAACAATGACTTCTTTAATTGAATCCGAA